>JAMZAV010006354.1:0-36784 GCA_024449915.1 Sweltsa coloradensis
TTACAAAGGGGGAAACAACTAATTAAATCAATACATAGATCAAACAACAAAACACATTTACGTAAATATTGAAATAGCAGCTACAACAACATGCATTTCCACACAAGGGAATTTTGGTAACAAATTAAATGATATTATATGCATTTAATGAATGAATCAAATATAAAAAAGGGTGGAGAATGAAAAGAAAAGGGGGAAAAAAAGGAAAAAAGGGGGGGGAAAAAAAAGAAAAGAAAAAAAGAAAAGAAAAGAAAAGAAAAGAAAAGAAAAAGAAAGAAAAAAGAAAAGAAAAGAAAAGAAAAGAAAAGAAAAAAAAACATTAAAAAAGAAAAACGAAAAGAAAAAAAATGATTTATTAGACGATCCCACTCAAACGAATATAATTGGTGGATAGACTCTAAATACAATTTATTTATTTATTTATTTATCAAACACCTTTCGTGTATATATTTTATTTTCATTCAATAATAATCAAAATAAATTTGATTTTCAATATATACTTTATATTCTTAAATGTATAATTTACTGGGGAAAACGCTTAAGTCCCGCCGCTTTGTTGGATGAGCGAAATTTGGTGCATTGAGCTGCATTGAGTTACGCGGATTTTCTGTTGTTCTGTGAAAAAATCATTACTTATTCGAAGATTTTTTTAAAAATTAAATTAAAATTAAATTAAAAATTAACTTAATGTTTTTATAAATCATAATATTACGAAATTTTTAAAAAAAAGAAAAAAATCGTAAAAATTGCAATTTTCATAAGAAATAATTATTCAATTGCGCTCAAATTTTACACGAGTATTTTAATTCATAAAATTAAGGTTCTATAAAAAATCATTACAATAGGATAAAGCATGTAGGTGTATATGTCAAAGAATTGTTTTAAAAAAAGAAAAAAACCGTAAAATTTCGAAATTTTCATGAGGGAAATAATGTTTCGATTAAGCTCAAAAATTTCACACGAATATCTTAATTCATAAAATTAAGGTTCTAAAAAAAAATCATTACAATCGGATAAAGCATGTAAGTGTTATAAGTCGAAGAATTTTTTAAAAATCGGAAAAAAATCGTAAAATTGGCGTTTTTTATAAGAAAAATTTTCCCGATTGCGCCCCAAAAACGTGGCAGTTCTAAGTTCAGAGATTTCAAAGGCCTCCATAAATTTCATCGCAATCGGAGTATCGGTTTAGCCGGAAACGTGTTAACAAAAAACACAAAAATACAAAAAAAAAGAAAGAAAGAAAAAAAAATTCCGGAATTTTTTCGCCAGTGTAGTGAAATGGAATCTTCGCTTCGCTCGTTATGCTCGCTACGCTCATCCAAATTAAAAAAAATAATATTAAATACATCTTTTATAAACTAAAAAATCAGTATTATCATCGAAACACGCTACAAACTCTTTTAATTAATACGATATCACAGGTGGCGCATATGACCTAACCGGTTGGAGCGCCCTAGTTTTTCACGTCGACGTATGAGTATCAAGCATAACTTAAGGTAGTTTCGTCGTTCATATTTACGTTTAGCATTGTTACTGGGCATAAATTTCGCAAAGAAAACTATATACACGGACATTTTCTCTACGGCTCCAATGAACGTAGTGCTACGACGCAGGGCGGAGGAAATATGTCACATCGCACATGTTGTTGAAGGACTGCGAGACAGGCAGGGTATGATTCAGCAAGCTCTAAACTAAATACACTTAATTTAACTCACATAAACCCCGTCTGGGCCCGGGGTAGAATATAGTGTGATCCAGATAAGGTGGCGGCCGCCCAAGGTCAAGGAGAGCACGGACGCCAACGTTGACAATTTACTACAACTGGCATTAGGTAGGGCCTACCGTATTTGGTCATCTAATCGTGATATTTTATCACATAAATCAACATTTTATAAGCTGTGAATAAAGTAGTTCGTCCCACAGAGTCATTTATTTTAGCGAAATAATGATTTTAAGTAATCACGATTACGAAAGTGTTTTTTGCCTTGTTGGTTATGCTGTGTCCAAAGTTCCAGCTTTTTATAATGCCAACCTCGCCAGATGTGATGTCAATGTTTAGGAGCATCAAAAATGTTCTTGATTTTATTCGTACACTCATAAATACTTTATTTTAGGATATTTTGGGCAAGGCTTGCTTTAAAAATAGTCGTGTTTTTCTCCGAAAGCAGGTTTTAAGAGACCGTTATTTTATTTACTTTTTGCCGATCCTGGGCCATAGTGCGTGGACGACAGTGCTGCGATCCCTCGGCGACCGCCACCTTATCTGAATCACACTATAGCCCAGAGCATGGCTCTGCTAAGCGCACAAGGCGATTTAAAGAAATCGTCCACCTTGCAAACATCGGCTAACTAATGGGAAGTATGACCCCCTAAAAACTAGAGGAGAGCTTTGGCAGTCGGCGTCGGAGACACACCCCCTTTCATTTGACGACCTCCCCGACGCGATGACGACGCTTGCCCGTCTCATTATTCTGACCAGCGAGGGCCCCTCCTCTCCATGTCCCCCTAGGCAAGAGAAAGCTTTTTATGACCTAACCGTTGACGCACTGTAATATAAAAAAAAATAACACACATTTCGGTTTTTATTCAAATAATAATTTTTATTTTGACATGACTATATTATCATTTTCTTTAATAAACTTTAAAAACAAAAATAACCATGGAAACTCGCCATAAACTTATTTTACCATCTTACACGTCCTAGTTTCCAGGACGTCGTGTGCTGCTATGATGTCATCTTTTAGATCTTTTTGGGATCGTGTGTTGACCTTGTTCATCTCATGGATCACGTGACGCGTGTGATGTACCTCTAACCGTGCATCATTATGTTGTTCCCAAACTCGGCCTCGTATTCTAACACGGGTAGCCGACATCGATGGCAACGTCACATTCTGAATGTACCAAATAATATCATGCCTGCGCACCTATCATGTGAAAAACGTCGACAAACTTTAAAAAAAAAGTATTTAAGGCTATTTGTTTTACTATGAAAAATTTATTCACAAAAATATTTTACGTTTTAATCAATCAATTTAAAATTTTCCACCACCATCTTTTTCATATTCTTTTAATTAATAAGCTAGAAAACATTATATTGATGTCCACAGTCGGCGCAATAGACCTTCCTGGTGTGAGTGCGCTAGTTTCACACGTCGTCGTGATGGGTTTTGCTTTGAAATATTAGTTAGGGCTTTAACAAATCTATAAAAGAGTTATTTTTACAAATAGTACCAGTGTTCTAGGTGTCTGGGGTTTCCTTTCATCTCCACCATAACCCTCCAAAACTAGGGCGAGATTCTGGTAGTCGTCTTCAGGGGACCCCCCAACATACCCTTGACGACCTCACCGAACGACGACCACGAAAACATGAACGATGACAAAGACGATGACGACCACGGGGTTATAACCCCCCCTTCAGATTTATCCCACTATCTGTGGCAAAATTTCTGCGAGCAAGGATCTTCCCCCTTTAACATCCCAGGTCCATTAGATCTAACGGTTGCCGCGCACATGTGACGCCCCCTCTTCAGAATGTGTTCACGTCATCATTTGCCTACAAGATATTCATTTGTATTTTGCCCGGGGTAGAATAAATTTGGACCAGAGCTGGCTCAACTTTGGTCTTTTAATAGGATTTGGGACATCGTTGTGCCTCTTTCCTCATGTAAGCCTATGCTGTTCCTAATTAAAATATTAAATGCAATTGAATAACATTCTTAATTTGGGCTGCGGGAAATTCCAAGTGATTCTATGCCTAGGGAACATTATTGAAATATTTTACTATGAAATTTTTAGGATTATTACTAACAGTTTTATACTGGTATTCCTAAAAAAATATTTTAAATTACAATAGTTTTCCCAGATGTGACACATATAATGTGGTTTTAACTTTACATCATAATAATATGTTAGCAAAATGCACTATCTATGGCATATGATGCCTTGGGTACAAATGTAATACCCCTGACTGGGCCCGGGGTAGAATTAGCCCAGAGCATGTCCTACTAATCGTACAAGGCGATTAAAGAGAAAAAGTCCACCTCGCAAAACATCAGCTAGTATAAGATGGGAGTATTACTACCCAAAAACTAGGGGACGTACTCAGGCAATCGTCGTCTGGGACATTTCCCCCCTTCCCCTTTTACGACCTTTTATGACGACGACGACATTGAAAACAAGAACGATGAAAAAGACAAGGGGACAACCGCGGTGCAAAAACTCAACCTTTCTACCCCCTACCCATGACTGGTTCTGACCATGGGATTTAACTGCCTGTATCCCCTAGGCTAGAGTGGCGCATTATGACCTCGTTTGACCCGCCCTTAAACCTTAAAACTTGATTTGATTAATGCAGATACTTACTCGCTATTGTTCAACCCAAATGGAGAGAAGAGTTATTTCAAAGATTTGAAAAGTTGGTGGGCTAATCGTAAAAGGCGATTCAAGAGAAAAAAATCCACCTCGCAAACATCAGCATTTTTCAAAAAGGTTGTATTTTACTCCCCGAAAATAGAGGCGAGCTTGGCAATCGTCTTCGGGGACCTTGTCCCCTTCCCCTTGACGACCCCTCGACGGCGATTGCGATAACGACACCACGAACGATGACAAAGACGATGACGACCGCGACGTGGGGACCCCCTTTCCTCCCTTTACCCGTGGCTGGTTTTTGGTTCGCTACCAATGTGGGCACATGGTGTTGAATTTGATGGAATGCTAATAAAATAAATAAATAAATAAACCATCATAGGCCCCTCCTCCCCATTCCCCCTAGGTAAGAGTGGTGGATTATGACCTTTACGGTTGACGCGTCCTTAATACAAATAAACAAAAACAAAAAAACTCACCATTCATTTTTTTTTTTCTTTTATATAAATAACATTTAAAAAAATCATTAAACACACCATAAACTCATTTATTAAACTGATCATAAAGAAGGCTGCGCAATTTGACTTAACGGGTTTGGGAAAGCGTCCTAGTTTCTAAAAGTCGTGCTAGCTTTTGTGTAATGTACGAGATACGAGTGCAAAGTTTTAGCCTAAAAAATTTGTCTACAAAGCTCGCTAGTCTCTCAATTCCTACACCAGGTAGCGTGCGAAGTCGCAGGTTATTCTGAGATCATTTAAACTCTGAGCAAAGAGATAGTCATACGTAGCGTGTGAGACTCTGATGAGGGAGGTCACGGGCTCGAATCCCACCACCGGCAATCCTGATTGAAAGTTTTTCCCAGATTTTCTTCAGTAGTTAATGCGAATGCTGGTAGTAAGTCCTCTGTAACTGCCCTCGGGCATTCTCTTATCATATGGACATTTAATCCAGAGTTAAACAATCTATCTCAGCGGGGGTATCAGGACCTACGGGAGTTTTTCCAATTAACAAAGTGAGAAACCCCTTTTTATCAGTTAACTAACACCCTAATAACCTGGTGAGTCACCCACACCGGCCATCCTTACTTAAAAGTGTTATTCACACGGTAGCGTGAGAGTCGCAAGCATACCCTGATAACTCTCCTTCCAGTTTGAACAGAGCGCCGTATACTTTGTGTTCGTCTGGTCCCGAGTTTGAACATTCAGTTGCGCCTTATGACCTCACGGTTGACGCGCCCTTAATCTTAATAAATTAATCATTTTGTAACTTGTATAGAACTTGCAACATATTATTATGAAATCCTGTCCTCGTTGAAGTCCATTATATTATTCTAAATATAGACCTCTCCCACTGAAAAGATTAACCATGAATTGTTCGGTAATTTCATCTATCCATATTGGATCATATAATAACGGCGACAAACTTTCGAAATTTCTCATTCGAAGTAATTTTTATAAGCATTTAACTGTCAAAAAACATTATATTTTGTTAAATTATACTTATTAATTCTTATTATTATTATTTATTATTATTATTAATTATTATATTATTATTATTATTATTTTTATTATTATTATTTTTTATTATTTTTTTATTTATTATTAATATTATTATTATTATTATTAATTATTATTATTAAATCTTTTGTTTTGACTAACCCCATAACATTTTTGTTATGAAAAAGAGAAAACAAAAATTTAATATAGTACTCAGAACAAATGCATCCGGTTAGAGCGCCCTATGTTCTCACGTCGTCCTAGAAAGTACGACTCGTTGAATAAACCTCACTTCAAGTATAACCGGGGGATTCTTCGGACATCACAACCCTAGGATCTCCCGGGAATGAAAATAACAATAATTGTTTTCATGAATCATGCAGAAAACTAGAAGTCGCTACCTAGCAACAGTTAGTAACGACACACGATTAAATAATGATAACAATAGTGGATGCGCGCGCAGCCGCTAACAGTGACGTAGACATTGCGCACTCGGCACGTCCTGGCCGACGGCCAAATATTTGACAAACAAGGTAAAGAACTATCTCTGTGGCCGAAGATATAATCTTTAGACAAAAACAAAAAGTACCATCGTGTTCCGTAGTCTTTCTTCTAGAAGCATGATGAAAAATTGAAGATTTTATTTTATATATAAAATTTGAAAACAATGTTATCATCAAATACACCATAAACTTATTGCATTAACTTTCAACATCACAGGCGGCGCAATATGACCTTACCGGTTGAAGCGCCCTAGTTTATCACGGTGTTGCTAAGAAATTCGTTTAGCGGCTCTTCATTCGATGTAGAAGGCCCCGGGCTCGATTTCCCGTTGTAGTCATAAGGTTTTTAATTTCTGATTTGGACTGAAGTTAATCAGTTCTTGGATTTAGTATTTGTAAAAGGTGACTTTAGAGGCGTCCTATCAACAAGGCATATAATAAATTTTTATGTTGGTCATTGTTAAAAAAAAAATCCCCTACTAAAAATCATATATCGGTGACTGATTGGGTACTTTTTAAACACAGATATAATAATAGTTTTATTTAAACATTGCGTTGAATTCCTTCAAAACGATGCGCAGAGAAAACGTAAAAACATTGTTGACATTTGAAGTCACAATAATGAAATAAATTACTTGAATTTTCCGTAGTGTCGATTTTAAACGAATGACTTTCTGTTCAATATACTATGGTCAATATCTGGCACTCACGAGATTTCCCTATTCTTGCCAACACACAACACAACTACGTATACAAGGTTTGAAATAGTTTTTAAAACATTTGGCAGAATTGGCCCAGAGAAATAATTTTTAAAACATTTGGTAGAATTGGCCCAGAGCATGGCTCTGCTAATCGTTTAAGACGATTCAAGAGAAAAAGTCCATCTCGCAAAACATCAGCTTGGATGTAAGGGAGTATTTTACTCACCAAAATTAGAAGCGAGCTCTGGCAATCGTCGTCGGGGACACCTTCCCCTTCCGTTGACGACCTCCCCGACGACGATGACTACAATGACACCACGAACGATGACAAAGACGATGACGACCGCGACGTGAGAACCCCCCTTTCCTCCCGTGGCTGGTTCTGACCAGCATAAGCCCCTCCTTCCCAAATCCCTAGGTTAGAGTGGAGCATTATAACGCATTTTTAATCCAAATAAACCCAAAAAAAAAACTTTTTTGACACAATTTATCTTTATCATTTTCTTTTTTCTTTTTTAAGCTTTTGGGAAAAAATTTAATTAAACAGCAAACACGTTACAAACTCATTTTATTTACTTCAATATCACAGGCGGGCAATTGACCTACCCGGTTGAAGCGCCCTGGTCCGTCTACGTTGTCCCCGTTACTCATGACTCCCTCCGTTGCACTTCATCAAACAAATTCTACTATTTAACATTTTTGTGCTAATTGATTAACCAAATTTGATTCTCATAAATACATATCAATTTCCAATGAAATATCAAAAATTTTATATTTGCATTTTTAACAAACAAAACCCACACATAGTTGGTTATGTCCACGTTTGCAACTTATTTTTTCTTCCTTCAGCCTCTCGACTCTCACTTCAGAAGAAGGTTGTATCGTCCTGCATTCTTATCAGCCACACACGGATATTTATTACATGCGAGCAAGTTGTGTGATACATGCGATGTTCCTTGAAGATCGTATAAGGCAAGGAAAGAGATTAAGTACAACTCTCAAACGTCAGTTGGCAATAAGGTGAGTACTACTCACTGAAACTAGAGGCGAGCTCTGGTAATCGTCAGCTTCCCAGCGTCGCGACGTTGATTTCAATCTAGATCCCGTTCCAGATGTCAAGAGTGGATACAAGCAACGATTGTTGGATTTGAGACAGGCATCTTGGAATGTGATGCAAAATAACATATTGAATAATGTGGTGCCCACACTGACTAATAAAATTCGTCTACTTACGTCTCGACTCTCACGTAGATAAAGAGATAGAGTTGGTTCTGTCCCGAATGCGAAAAGGCCACATAGTATAACTCACAGAGAAAAAAGTTGTTAGATGCGACATATGTATGTATGTGTGTACCGTTTCCCCATGCTAGGTCTATCTCTCTGGCTCGGCAGTCGTCGTCGGTTCCCCCCCCCCTTGGTCAACCACCGTGACGTCGACGACGATGACTTGACTTTGATTTCTTTAATTTCTTTATTTCATTCAAAATAAATATATTGTATTTTGCTATACTATCATTATCTTTATCATTTTTCAATATATACATTTACTAAGAAAAAAAAATCTAATCATCAAACACACCATTAACTCATTTCATCAACTTTCATTGTCACAGGCGGCGCCATATGACCTAACGGTTGAAGCGCCCTAGTTTCTCACGTGGTCGTAGTCTCTTCCGACGCGGACGCCTAGGCTACAGACACCATGCTTCCCGCGTGCAAAGTGTGTTCTACCTTCATATTCCCCCTTCACATCGCGTCGTTGCACTTCTTTATTATCCCTCGTTTCGCTGCCCAAAACATGTTCAGTGTTGGGGAAAGAACTTTAAAAAGAACGCGTTCTCGTGAACGCGTCATTTTTTGGGGAACTTTTCAGTGAACTTACTCTTTTTTTTAAATAAATGAACTTAACTTTTAAAAGTTCTTTCAGAGAACGAACTTTTCCGTTTTAGAAAGTTCATTTGAAAGTTCTTTCCGTGCGTCTAGCAGCCGTCGTCTCGCCGCCGTCGACGCTTAAAAACAATAACAAATCGTTGTGTATCATAGCAAACAGTCGCGTGCGCTTGGCTGCGGGCGAACGACCGTCGCCCTAGATGATGCAAAGGATTTAAAGGGATTCAGAAACAAACTTGTGATTGTGGGAAACCCAGAATTGGGTGAAAATGCAGAGGAAACGGGGACGCACGTTCAGCTGATTTTGACAAGGTCACACACGATTCACGAAGTTAAAACGAAACGATGCACGCCAACTAATTCGGAAACAAAAACCTTGGAAGCCTAAAATGCTATCTGCCTTAATTTTACAAGCTGGTCGACGTGATTGTAATACAAATCATCAACACGATCAAAGACAGCTCACTCAACATTTTCGTCCGACTCAAACAAGCGAGAAGTTTGGTACTCGAACATCCCTAATGTTTTTCATCGTGTTTTTCTTCATTTTACGCCAGCCTTTAATAAAATAGTAATTTGTTTTACAAAGAACTTTTAAAAGAACTTGGTTCATATTTTAGACGAACTTGAACTTTTCAAAATTTTAGGTTTTAAAAAACTTGAACTTTAAAAAGTTCATTATTTGAGCTGTGAACTGAACTTTTAAAAGTTCCTTTTAAAAAAGAACTGACCCAACACTGAACATGTTAGATTTCTTGTGTACATGACCTGACTTGTACACTATTTCATTTTGTAAATAAACACGCGGTTAAACTGATGTGAACTTTTATTATTACAACGATGACACGTCAAGGAAAAGAATACAATACTTATCTATCGCTCGACCTGGCTAGCAGCAAAGATGCCGGAAGTAGGATGTACTTAACTGGATAAAGTCAACACAACGTACAAGGTTACTACGTAAATTAAATTCAAAGTTAATGTGATCAAAACAATAAATATTTACAGGTTTTAAGGTGCTCGAAGTCATTGGCAACGAAGGTAAGAAAGGTGATAAAACCGACATAGTTTTCAGGGGCACATGTGTACTTTGCCGTGTCATGTTTGATGTTGTGCTAGAACAAGATTCAAGTAATGTGAGCTGGCAGTTATCGTTCGATCATATCTTGCTTGCATGGTCACTCAAATGTGAAAGCAAAACTTTTAAAATAGTTTTGCCAATTAGATATTATTAGTCAAATGCAAGTGCAGTGCGTAGCGTTAGCGCAATCCTATTTATACGCGCCGAGACCGGCACCTCCACATTAGTTTGGTGGAGGTGCCGGAAGGAATTTAAAACATTTACATGCGAATGTAGTTAACATAATATATAATTCCTTGGTCCTAGGACTACCTATTCACCTTCTTTGTATGATATGTTTATCCATAAAGACATAGCATCGTACAGGTCCCACTTCTGCGTTGATTTGTCTGCTGAGCCGCTCAGAGGTGGTTTCGTGATAGCCTCCGTTCTCGGGTGTAGCTCGCTGAACAAAACATTCTTGAGTGACCATGTCTGTGTCCCGTGGCTGGTTCTGACCAGCATGAACCCCTCCTACCCATATCCCCTAAAAGATTAGATAGAATGACGCGCCCTAAATCTAATTAAATTCAAGTTTAGAAGACGACAAATATGACAACACAAACGATGACAAAGACGATGACAACCACGGCGTGAGAACACCCCTTCGTTCCCCCTCCCCCTACGGATGCTTGTTCTGACCAGCAATGGGACTTTACAACACCAACTATATATAGGGTGTCATATTAAATGATTAGTTACATAAAACAATAGCGCACTATTTCTTGTGCGGTGAACACAAACGCGTTATTCGGCGCAGCCGCGTAGGAAAATATTGTTAAGTATTAAACAGGCAGTGGATAATGCATTGTTGATGACACAACATCAACGCCATCTTTGTCCGTCTTGGTCGCATTTCTTTCTTTCCAAGGCGTGGTTTATTTCTCTCGACTTAATTACTTTTCATTTGTAATTCGGGAAGAAGATTTAATCAATTTTGTGTTTGTTACAAACAAAGGAGTTCTGTCTAACGTTTGTATGTGGTTTGTTGGGCGTGATTTCTTAGAGATTAGTTAAACATCATTGATTTGGTCATCGTTGTAGTCGTCTAGACCTAGGGCCTTGGCTGGTTGGTTTTATCATCTGCCGACAATAGGCCCATTCAGCAAACTATACTTGGGTTTAACAGTGTTGTACTTTTATCTAGCAACTTCAGGGATTTCAAAACCCAAACACCAACATCTTACCCACGCTTACCTCTTTAGCCGGGACAAGAATGCCCTAGGTGTGACGCAATATGTGACGTTATGTCTTGCGACTCCAACTTCAGCTTAGTCAACCATATGAGAAACTGTTTTCTTACGACCACAGCGACCAAGTTATTACATTTAAGGAATAAAGTACCACGAATACGATGTGAACACCCACCACCCCTCCACCCTTCCTACTAACTACTACCCGTGGCTGGTTCTGACCAGCATGGGATTTTCATCCACATATCGTCTAGGCTTCAATGGGCATTATCACCTAACGGTGGACGCGTCCTTAATCCAAATAAACGAACCGATCATAGGAAGAAGTCACAGTGACAAACTTACTAAATTTCTCATCCGAAATAATTTGTGTCACCAAATTTAATTCACATTACACATACTCCCATCATTCATTTCACATAAATATTTTATCAGTTGTCATCACTTTCTTCTATATCATTTTCTGTTCTTTTATAAACTATGAAAACAATACAACCAACAAACACACCATGAAATCATTTAATTAACTTGACATATCACAGACGGCTCAACATGACCTAACCGGTCGAAGCGCCCTAGTTTCTCATGTCGTCATAGAATCGTTGAGATGATCTCTGAAGTCCTAATCGATTTCTCTATGAAGACTCAAGTTCCAGGACGATAATATCTGTAAGCCCAGTGTAAAGCGCACGTTCTGAATCTGCTGTGTGAAATGGAACGTGACATTCGAATTGTCCACACACGTCTTGACTCACGGATATCTCCTAACAAGAGAAGAGTTGCTGCTAGATGCGACACACGTGGTGCTTGCGCATGCTATTTGACCTCTCACAATCAAACGAAGAACTTTTATAATAGAATGGCAACAAACATGCAAATATTTCTCACTGGATTTCCGTTGTTTAGCCAAGTTTAATTCACATCTAAAATATTTAATAATAAAAATCATATCCATCTCAAGTTAGTTTTTATTATTATCTTGTTTATGTATTTTATTTAATGTAGTAAAACAATATACAAATATATATTAACCTACTTGTGGCGTAATAATATGATAGTAGGCCCTACCTTTTCAGACGCCCAAATTTCTCACGACTTGTGTGATTGTACGTGTGATGTACCTCTAACCGTGCATCATTATGTTGTTTCCCAAACTCGTGCCTCGTATTCTAACACTGCTAGCCGACATTATGCAACGTCACATTCTGAATGAAACAAATAATATGTTGCCTTGCTCACCTATCATATGACAACGTCGACAAACTTATTCTAAGTAAATTGTTTTACAATAAATACTTTTTATGTAAAAAGTTTAACTTTTTAATGGAATAATATTCTCATTTCCATCAATGTCGGGTAGCTTCAAGTGCATTTTGACCTTTACTAATGTTACTGATTTTGAAACTTGGTTGAGAATCACCAAACCTCTTTGATCAACTCCACTTTGCTATAGTACCAGTATTTGTAAAGAAAAAACGGGGTAGAATTAGCCAAGAGCATGGCTCTGCTAATCGTAAAAGGCGATTTTAGAGAAAAAGTCCACCACGCAAACATTAGATAGTGTAATGCAAGCTGGAGGTCATTCAATAATCATGTCATTATTGGGATATTGATTTCAATCAATATTGGTTTGGGCATAAACATTCAACAGGAATAGTTATTAGTCAATAGGCAAATGAATACTGCTGCCTATTCACATGGTCCATAAAGGCATCAATGACCCAAATCAATTACCACAACATCGATTGTGATTGATTGGTTATTGAGTCCTATACTGGAGATTTGAAATAATCATTGAATTGAAATGTAAATTACACAACTAAAAGTTGCACATTCCACAGTTCACTTGGCTAACGGGCACGTTCGTTTATGTTATGTTGAAATAACACACCACGGCCGAGTCAGCTATGTGCAATCTAGAAATAACTGAGTACATTGATTCATTGACGTCACTCGGAGGTTTGAGAGAATTCCCCTCTCTTACCCCTCTCATAACGTGAGTGCCAACTCATTCTCTTTGGGTGTGATCTAGAGTAGAGGAAGGAAGGTATTGCCAATTGTTGGGGAATGTCTATGTAAATTCATAAGTATTGTTGTGAAAGTACTGAAAGTATGTTTATTAAAGTTGGTTTATTAACATCAAGCTTATGATTTCAAAGTGACACCTGTCACTCCCAACCTCCCCTCACAGTACTTCATCTCAGTCAAATAGTCATAGTTAATTGAGAGCCTTGATTGACATCAATCAATATCCATTGATTGGTATCCATCGCTCGGCACTACAATGATAAAACGGTAATGTTATTTTTTAAGTTATTTCTTAAATAAATAATTATTTTAAATTATAAGTTAATTATTTATTATAATTTATTCGAAAAAGAGTTTTTTGTTTGTCGACGTTGTCAAATGATAGAAGAAAGAGAGGGGGGCTCGCATCACGCTCGTCATCGTCTTTGTTAAGGTAAAGCCATATTGCGCCGCCTGTGATATTGTTCGTTAATGAAATGAGTTTGATTGAAATGAGTTTGATTGAAACGTATGATTTTTCTACGTTGGAATCACCTGGATTGGGGCGCGTCAACCGTTAGGTCATAATGCACCACTCTAGCCTAGGGTATTGAGAGAGGAGAGGCCCATGCTGGTCAGAACCAGCCACGGCTAAGGGAGGAAGGGGGTTCTAACGTGCGGTAGTCATCGTCTTCGTCATCGTTCGTGCTGTAATTGTCGTCGTCGGGGAGGTCGTCAAGGAAAGGGGAAGGTGTCCCCGAGGACGATTGCCAGAGCTCGCCTCTAGTTTCTGGAGGCTATATACTCCCCACACACTAGCTGATGTTTGCGAGGTGGACTTTTTCTCCTGAATCGCCTTGTACGATTAGCAGTGCCATGTTCTGGGCCTATTCTACCCCGGGCCCAGACGGGGGTGATAAATATGTGTTGTATTATAAACCTCCTCGGTAAGCTAAAAGCAATTTCAATGTAAATTTCGCTGCAGACAAATAAACCAGAAGAAAATAGGATCAATCATAGTTGAGGTTCTGTTGTATAAACTATCGGGAACACGTGTTTTATACAACGACGTGAGCAACTAGGGCGCTTTAACCCGTTAGCTCATTATTGGGCCTCCCGTTACATTGTTTGTTAATTTATTTAATAAGCTGTTGTGTGTTTTGTTTTAAAAGTTTAGAAATAACAGAAAATGATTGAGATGATAGTTATCTTAAAATTATATATATATTTATGATAATTGGATGAGCGAAGCGAAGACTTCAATTTCACCGACCCCCCAAAAAATTTAGCTCGGGTGTTTTTTTTTGTTTTTTTTTCCGTCTGTTTGTTCGCTCTCTACCGGGCAAACGGCATATGCGATCTTGATGAAAATTTGACACGACCTTCGTTTTTTTGAACTTAGACTTGCCACGTTTTTGGGTACAATCGAAGAAATATTTCTCATGAATATCGTACTTTTACGATTTTTTTCGATTTTTAGTGCGATATTTTCGTGACATTGGGGCCGATTCTGACCAAACGGGTGGGGCTACAACGTTCATATTTCACATGGACATTACGATAATGGTGATGTATTGCTTTCTGAAAGAAAAAGTTGAAAAAGATAGCCAGAATCTAAAGAAATAAAGCTTTTAATATAAGTTTTTTTGACTTTTGTGTGATATTTTTCGTGCCATTGGGCCCATTCTGACCAAACGGGTGGAGCTACAACGTTCATATTATACATGGACATTAAGGTTATGGTGATGTTTGTACCTTTTGAAAGTAAAAGTTGAAAAAGTAAGCCAGAATCCAAAGAAATATAGCTTTAATGTAAGATTTTTACGTTAAATAATAACAAATTAACAAGAAACAATAGAAACTTGACAATAATCACCTACAATGCGTCGGCCAAAAAACAAAGCACTTTTAAAAGTAAAGATATCCCACGCAAACTTAAAACTTAAAAAAGCTCATCCATCAACGCGGCGGGACTTAAGCGTTTTCCTAGTGTATTCTATGTTGGTCAGTTTGCCAGTTATGGGCTTCTTGAAAATCTGGAACCTTGCCACTAGGATGCCAAACACGTTTTCAATTATCCGACGATTGTGACTTAGCCGGTAATTGTAAATCCTTTTTTCCACAGAAAGACCCCTCTGTGGAAATGGTCTCATCAAGGTGTTCGACATTGGGAACGCTGCGTCCGCAACGAACACATAGGGTGTTACCCGCTCAGATCCTGGGATTCTGTTTGGGGCCGGCAGATTCATTTGGCCTTGCATTATTGCTTTGCCAAATTCTGAATTTCTATAAACCCCCCCCATCACTCTGCCTTCCCGATGCCCCAATGTCTACTAGATTAAAACAATAATCTGCATCACAGGCCGCCAGTAACACGAGACTGTTCGAGCCCTTGAAGTTATAGTATTGAGATCCTGCTTTGGCTGGTGCCTGTAAAAAAAAAAATTATTTTATGTCTTTGACGTTTTTTAGATTATTGCATTTAAAATTATTAAAATCATATGGTATGTAGGCTAGAATTACATAAAAGATCTTTTGTCACACTAAAGTTATTTCGTCATGTTTTAACAGCACTCGGACTCTATAAATTATGTTTCACAGTAACTATTTGCGATCTAAAAATCTAGAAATGAACGTAAAGTGGCCCATTTTATTAAATTTCAACCTAATTTTTTATGTAATGACGAAGCATATCTAGTTCAAACACTTTCCCGTTTTTCCCAAAAGGAAACCTGTCAAATTTTGTAAACCCCCAGATTTCGGAGTTCAGTTCTTTTTTCCCAAATTAAAAGCTTTGAAATTTAATCTTCTGGACGTTCGAATTAATTTTAAACACTCTGTAAAATGTTACTTCCTTTTTAACTTTGTTTCCCCGGTTTTATAAAACATTGAAAGGGGTGCAAAAATTTTTGGGGCGTTTCAGTTTATTTTTCATTGGATTTTAAAATGGGTATCTGTGAAATTTTTTGGTTAATACCCCATTCAGTATTCCTTTTAATTTTTTTTTTTTCCGAAATACCCAATGCAATACAAATTGATTTTTTCTTCTGTATCAAACCCCTCAAGGTCAAAAGGGGCGGGGTTTGGACCTGTTGCACCCTTCTTTTCCTCATTCGACTACGTCTAAAAGAGAGGAAGACGGGTTGTGTCCCCTTGTGGTTTTGTCTTAAATTTGGGCCCAGCTTGGTAACTTATGGGCAGCAGAAGGTTTTTAAACCCATCAAAAAGATTTTAACTATTCTTTTTTCCCCATGTCTATTATTTAAAAGTTTCACCTTTTTCATATTAATGCCCAGTCAATCCAACAGTGGGAAATTTTCTCAAAGAATTAAAGCATTAAAATTCGCGCTTTGTGCAACCAGGCGATTAAAAAACTTAGATTGAACCCTTCGACCTTCGATTCGGCCCTACGTTTTCGAATTTTCTGTTCTGTCACAGTCAAAACCAAAAAAACTTTTCGTCAAAGGCTCCCTTTCTGTTGTTTTCGGACGTATTAAAAAAAATTTATTTGAAAAAAAACATGTCAAAATTTGGGTTTGATATTGTGCAACTGAAAAAATCATTTTCAACGGGGGGGGGACAGGAAAAAACTAAATTTTTTAATGGGTTTTTAAATCAAAGAAAATAGGGAGGGGGCTCGGTAGGGAACACCCGGGATTTGCGCGCATGCCCCTTTTTTACATTTTTTTGGGGATTTTGTTTTGTTATTGTAAAAAACGTGGAGGTAGATTGTAAATGAATGAATATTTACACAATTTTTAGATTTAAATAGCGCCCTTTTTAAAAGGTTTTGTAGGTACTTTAAAATTTAAAAATACGACTTTTAAAGGGTTTTTGGGTTGGGTTTAACTTTAGTTTTAAAATAGCGAAGTCCTGAAATTTTTCGCGGCCCGTTGGGAAAACGGATGCCCTTTACCGGAGTATTCCCGGAAAAATAGCACCCGTGCAAATGCTGGAGGGAAAGGGGGGTAATTTTTGGGGTTAAAGTTCCCTTTTTTATTCCAAGTGAAGCCTAGGCTAGGCTAGGCCTATTTAAAAATTAGGTGGGCCCTTTTGGCATTTTTTGGAAAAGAAAAATCTTCCTTTAACTGGGCCCAAAGCCCGGGTTCATTTGGCCTAGCGTAGGCCTAAGCTAGGCAAACTCTGGGCCTGGGGCTAGCTTAACATTCAGCCTTGCCTACTTTTACTGTGTCCCAAGGAAAAAAGCCCTTGCCATTGAATTTGATTGAAATTTTAAAATAGCCTCGGGCCCAAAAGCGGCCTGGGCCCCCCTAAGGGGGCAAGCTATTCAAGGCCGAGCCTACCCCTGGGCCCTACTAGGCCAGGAGCTTTCCCTTTTGGGGCCATTTTTTTGAGGGGGAAATTCATGATGTTACAATTTTCTTTCAGATATCGCAAGCAGATATTTTTCAAGTTTTGTAATGCCTTACATGAAGGATTTCGGTTTCCGCGGACACCCCAGAAGGGAAAATTTATTAAGTGGAAAAATCTGTGGGCCCACGCCAGCCCTTCCCAAAAACGGGGAAAGGGCTCCAACAGCATGAGCGGACATCGAAGGGGCAATTTCGCCTTCTACACGATTAGGGGAAAAACCTCGGGGCCCGGGCCCGGCCCAAATCTAACCTGACTAGGGGAACGGCTGCGACCCCGGGGGGGCTGGGCAATTAATTTTTCCCGGTACTGTAAAAATTTTTTGTTCCTCCCCGGGAGTTCTACGTATTTTTTTAAATTTGGGTTCAGGCGGGGCCAAAATGAAAATATGGATTTTGGTGTTGGCCCCAAGTGTTTTTTTTAAGACACTACCCATTAAAAGGGAAAAATTTTAAAAAAAGTGTAGGTGGGGGAATTCCACGGGAACGGGAATTTCATTTTAGGGAGCCCCAAAAACACCCTTTTAAAAGAAAATATTTCCCAATTTAAAATAACCTTGTTTGGCCCCACAAACGTTTTATAAACTGATTTAAAAACTTTAATTAAACTAAAATTTTGCCCCAAATTTTTTTTTTTTTTTTAAAATTATTTAAAAAGAGTTTTATTTGAGTTTTTTTCTGGGACGGGTTTAAAGGAATTACGGGTGAAATTTTTGTTGAAAACCCGTGAATGGGGGAATAAAAAACATTTTGCAAACTTTTCCCAAAAATCCAGAAGCCCTAGTACTAAAAACATAAAAAAATCCTTATTTTCAAATAATTAAATTACTATAAAGGGCCCCCTTTTAAAACCCCATTTATTAAACCCGGGAACGGGGGGTTAAACCCCTGGGGAACAGAAATTTCCTAGTGTTTTAAATTTCATGAAATTTTCATTTTTGACAGTTTTTAAAAAAAAGTTTAAAAAAAAATTGAAATTTGTGAAAAATTAATTTTCCAAGGAAAACTTCCCGGAAAACAAAATCCATTTTTAATAAAAACAGCGTTTTTTTATAAAAAGGGTTTTTTTAAAACCCCCAAAAAAATTTTCATCTTTTTGAAAAATTAGGCCCACCCCAAATTTAATTTTGGTGCCCGAAAAATTTTAAAAAGTTCTTGTCGACCTACCCTAAGGCCCCACCACAGAGAAGAATATATAAAAAAAACTTAAAAAAACGGAAACTGATTTTGGTTTAAATTTACGACTGGTGATAAAAGGAGGAGCTTAAAAAAGCCCATAGGTCCGGAACAAAAGAACGAGAGGGTTGGGGAAAATTTTCATTTCCCCCAAATTTTAAAAGTCTGTTTAAACGGGGCGAAAAACTTTGGGACCCCCCAACTCTTATTTTAAATTTTTTAAATAATTTTTGGGCAAAACTTGAGAGTAAAATATTTTAGCAAAAAAAATAAATTTTGTCTAAATAAACAATTATTTTAAAAAAATTTTACACAGCCCTTAGCTTGTTTGGAAACCCATAAAAAATGGGACGCACAAGTTTGAGGTTTTCAATTTGATGAAAAAAAAACAAAAAAAATGGGCCCTTAACTTCCATCCTGGGAGGCTGAAAAAAATAAAAAAATAACTAATAAACCCTATTCAGTTATCCATCAAAATAAATAAAAAAATTTGTTGGGGCACTTTTCCCAAATTTTTTATTGGGGAGCAATATTCTAGTAGGGCCTTGCCCTTGGGTTGGTTTGGCCCACATAGTTTGCCCCCTTACAAAGTTTTAAAATTTTTTTGGGTTTCCCCCTCGGGGTAAAAATTTTGTGACCCTTAATATAAACTTCTTTCCATTTTTAGGAACAAAGGGAACAAGTGGTAAGGGAAACAGTTTGACCCCTGATGCCCAAAATGTTAGAAGGTTGATAAATACAACCTAACAAAAACCCTAAACCCTAAGAAATCTCTAAAAGTTTATAAAACAATCAGTAATGCAGAAAATGGCCTTTAAAAACAAAAGTTTTCATAATTTCTTGAAATATTTCCAAAAGTACCCTTGAAAAGTTTTTTTTAAAGTTTCAACACTTTAAACTCAAATTACCCCCGCAAATTACCCGGGACAATTTAAATAATTATTTAAATCTCCATTTGGCAAAAGGATAATGTTTAAACCAAATAGTGCAAAATTTTAAAAGAGAAAAGGGAGGAAAGGGGGAAAACCCCGGTTTCCGGGACATAGCCTACCCCCTTTTCCGGGGGAAAAACACCAAGGGGGGCCCCCAAAGGTTTACGTACCTCCGAAAAGGGCGGTTTTTAACCTTTTACAGTCATATAGGGGTTCCTCCACTAACCCCGGGCTGCGAAACGGGCGTCGAGGAGAACGAAGCTGTCACACAAAACTTTTGAACCCCAGTCTGCCTAGCCCCGATTACGTTTTGTTTTAGGGCAGAGCGGCACCCACTCAAAACCCCCGACCACGCCCCATGTTGGGTTACTTCCCCAATTTTTCGAGTGAGAACTGGTTTAAACCCAAACCGGGGGGGGGGGGGTAAATCGCTGGGGTTTAAAAAAAAAAAAAACTATTTAGGTCATGTGTTTTTCTTCCCCCCCCCTTTCCCCTGCAAATTTGGCCTCGTCGCGAAAAGTAAATTTTACGTCAGAGAAAAGGCTAATAAAAAAATGTTTAAAAATGCTAGGGTCTAGGGCCCATTTTAAGGAAAAGCCTTAAACTCTATAGGGGGTTACCAGTGGGGTTTCCCAAAATTTTTTAACTCAAGGCACCCCAATGCCCATTTTTTTAACTAGGGGAAAAAGCTTATAGTCCCGCCGCGTTTATGGATGAGCTTTTTTTGTAAATTTTTTGTTTGTGTTTGCACCACCCCCCCCCCCCCACACAAGTACGATATTCATGAGAAATATTTTTTCGATTGTAGGCCCCCCAAAAACCCGGGACGTCCCAAGTTCCCGAGATTTTTGAGGTCCCCCTTTAATTTTTCACAAAAGATCGCTTATGGGCCCTTTTCCCCCCGGGAAACGTGCGAAAAAAACGAAAAAAAAACAAAAAAAAAAAACCCGAGCTAAATTTTTTGGGGGGTCAGTGAAATTTAGTCTTCCCCTTCCCCTCGCTACGGGGTTTATCCAATAATTTTCCCGGGAAACCCCTTTAGCCAAGGATAATTTAAAAAGGGCTGGTTTAAAAAAATATTAAAAATTTTAGCAAAGGATGTCAATTTTTTTGACTATTTTTTTGTAAAAACTAAAAAAAACCGGGTTTTAAAATGTTTCAATTTTTTAGGAACCCCTGCTTGATTTTCTAACTTTTCACCACAGCCACAGAAAAATGTAATCAGGGCTTTGGCCCTTTTTCACACAAGCACCCTACCCGCAAACCCTACCATTAACCCCTTTAAAACCAATTGCAAGTGGTTAAAACTTTAAATCTTAAAGATGGTTTTAAAGCAAATTATTGAAAAACCTTTAAGAATGTTTGGCATTTTGGTTGATATTTTTAAAAGTTTTAAGAATTTTTTTTTTTTGGGAACGCAATTAAAAAACCTTGGGAACGGGTTACCCCAGCAAATGATAAATTTTATTGAGCTTTCAATGGTTTTAAAAACTAACCCTAATGATAGTTTAATGAAAAAAAAAAGGGTGATTACTAAAAAAAGAGTCCCACTTTATCAACATTAAAACATGTTTCAAAGCAATAAAGGGTTTTTTTAAAATTTCCCTTTTTAAAACGTAATTTCCCTTTCCCAAAAAAATTTAGAGGGAAAAAATTTTTTAAAAAATATTGTTAATTAAAATCTTTCCCTTTTTTTAACAAAAAATACTTTTGTTTTTCAATTTTTGAATACAAATAAAAAGATATTTTTAAAAAAAAATTTATTTTTTGGTAAAAAATTACATTTTGGAAACAGGGTATTTTTTAAAAAAATTAAATGGCCAAAAAATTTGGTACAAATTATTAAACATTTTTGGGTTTTTCTTGTCAAAAAACATGAAGTATTGAAAGGGGGTTTAAATAAAAAATTTTTAAATAAAAAAAAAAATAAAAATTTTTAAAAAAAATAAAAAAGCTATGTTCTTAACAATGTTTGTTCAATGGGTTTAATCTGGGGTTTGGGATAAGTGAAAAATTAAAAAAGCATGCAAAAGCGAGAAAAAATATAAATTTTTTGGGGTTAAGTTATTTTTTATTTTCTCTAGTACTTGGCTGTTTTGGTCTAGGGGCCCATATTCGGGACGGTCCGCTGTAGGTATATAACCCTTTGGGCTAATCCGGGACGATCATCATTTTGGTAATTCTTGCATAAATCATCCCGCCATCTTTGATGTTTTAAAAATTTCCCCTTTATTCCCCGTGAAATCTACCATTAGTCATCTTTTTTTTTCAAGATCCAATAAAATTGGCGGAGACAGCCCCTAAATGAAATTTTGATGGTTCCCTATCGGGGGACTCGTCTTGCAGCAAAGGGAGCACCGGCCCGCTTTTCCAAGTTATTTCAAACACATTTAGCCCTGCAAGTGCTGGCAGAGGCCCACAGCAAGTAACCCACCCAGCCCCCACCCAAAAAAGGCCCGTATTTGGAAAGGGGTGATCCCCAGCCTAAAAAAGGCCTACCCCTACACTCAACTTGGGTGCCCTTGGGGATTCCGCCCCCCCTTTTCCGGGGGTCCCAAAAAATCATTTCTGAGGGCCCATCTGCGGGCTGCGCACGCTACGATAATATTGGGAACGTATCACCACATTTCCCACACTAATAAAAAATACTCAATCGCGTTTAAAATAAAAAATAAATCTGACTGTTTTAAATTTTTAAATGTTTTTGGGGAAAGGGCCAAAGGTGAAAAAATTTAAAGCTTTTTGCTTATTTGCCTAATTAAGTTTCTAGTTTTTAAAACCCCCAACCCTTCCCCAAATTTTAGGGGCCCAAGGCCTTTTTTTTGTTTTTTAAATTGTTTTTTCTAGCATATTTGTTTTCTTAAAAAATTTCTTTTTAAAATTGTTTAATATTTATATTTCACATTTTTTTTCAAAACTGGGCCTATACCTAAACTAATTGGTTAATTTTATTTGGGTTCCCTTTAGGACAATACCCAAGTCCCGATATATTTTTAAAGGGTTTTTTGAGTTCAACATTTTCCTGTTTTACACATTTCAGCAAACATAGACAAGGTTTTTGGGAAAGGGGGGTTTTAGACTTAGTATGGTGAAACCAAGTTTTTTAGCCCTCAAAAAAATTTTAAAAAAAGAATCTAGACAGGAAAAATTTAAAAAATTAACAAAACTAGTAGGCCTAAAATTTTCCCCGCTTGCTAAAAAATTTTAATAACCGCAAAAAAGAAAAAATTTAAAAGATTTTATTAAAAGTAACCCTAAAGGCCCATAAATTTTCACCGTTTACCAATTTTTTTTCGACGCATAGGCCGAAAAGCTCTTATTTCTAAACGCCATTGTTGCTATAGCCAAAAAAAAATCAAAATTTAAACAAAGTAAGTATTTTAAAATAAAATAAAATAAATTAATGGGAAAAGGTTTTCCCCACCCCCCCCCCCCCATTGCCCCTAAATAATAAACCCCCCGCGGAAATCAGCTATTCCCCCAAAAATGGGAACCCCCCCATATCCAATCAAACAGTCTGGAAAATCAACAACTCCCCTTTTTTAAATTTTTAGGCACCCCCCGCAAACAGTAATTTTTTGAAAACCCTCGGTTTGGGAAATTTTCATTTCAACTCCAGGGGCCCTTGGGGTTTTTGATGGAAAAAAAGAGATGTAAAGGGGGGAGGGGGGGGTAAAACTAAAAAATTTTTTCATTTAAAGGACACCAATTCATTACCCGTCAACGCTTTGATTCGTTTCACACACACCCGGGTGAGGGAAAAAAGTACAGAGTTTTCTCAAAATCCTATAAAACCCTTTCCCGACACTATTTTTCCCGACCCTCGGTAAACACTTTGTAAAAAACCCATGTATTGTACCCTTTTTAATTTTTGTTTTGAGATTGAAAAAATTTTAATTTTTTAAGTTTTAAAACTGGGTTTTGGGTTTGGTCTTCTGCCGTTTTGCATACAAATTTTAAAAAAAAAAATAATATTTTTTTACAATTTTTTTTAGCCCTTAATTTTAAATTTAAAATTAAAATTTCCCTTTTTTTTTGGAGCGTCCCGGGTAGCGCCGAAAGGAACCAAAGCTGAAACGATCGTATTTTTAGTGTAAAATTTGTAAAATTTTTTTCCCAATTTTATTGGGTCCTAACCCCCCACGATTTGGTGTTATTCCATTCGGCGCTGTCCAAAGCCCCGCCCCCTTTTTTTTTCCCATCCAATTTTCCAAGAAAAATATTTTTAATATTTTTGCCCCCAATATTTTTGGGGCCCATTGATTGTTTTTGTCAAATTATCTATAAAGGGGAGTATAAACAATTGGGTTTATTTTTAATATTTAAGGGAACGTTGTAAAGACAATTTTTTTCTTGGGCAAAAATTTCCCGGGCGTTTTGGATAGCTAAAAAACGTTTTCTAGTTTTAATTTAAGGGTATGGAAATTGACCGGAAAATTCCAAATGGGAAAATAAAAAAAATTGTTTAACACATTGGAAAAAAATTCAAATGCCCGTGTGGGTTTTTACATAGGTATTTATGTTTTGAAAAACATTTTAAAATATGGGTAAAATGGGACCCAAAACAAATGTTTCAAGGTTTGGGCCCTATTTATACGGAAATTCTGGGAAAAAAATTTTAAATATGTTCGTTTTTCCCCCCCCCCCCTTTCCCCCCCCAGAAAAAAGTTGGCGGGGGGCCCTTTTCCCCCCTTCCCCCGTTTTTCCTCGTACTGCATGGTCTCTACTTTCGCCTGATAAAGTGTTTTCCATCCATTGCTCCAGCAAAAGTTGGGAAAGTTCCATGGGTTAAAAAAATTTCTCGCTTGTAATAAACCCCGTTTTCCTCTGTCGGCTCCATAAATACAAGTGGTTTAAAAACAACCCAGATGGCTACGCAGGTATCTCGAACAATATTTGAAACAGAACTTTTTGACACTCTGAATGCAAATGTTAGAGATTGCATACTGTCTCCAGATGCCAAATACCTTGAAACGAAAATAAGTATTTTAACTAATTTATTTACTAATTACGAGTAGCAGGATTGACAATAATTGGCTTTATTATTTAAAAATAGTAGGTCGAACTAGCTATATCCCTAGGTAGGACCTTGTGGAGAAATCCATGAAATGATTTATATGATAGGACCTAGGAGGAAGTAAACATACCTCAATGTTATTGACCAGCGCTTCGACTCGCTTATTACATCATTTCTGGTCAAACTTTGTCTTTTTATGGTAGGTCCCACGAGACCAAGAATTCATCAAACTTGAAACGGGCTCATTCTATGAAATTAAAAATTGTTCTTCATCACCTAACCACATTTCAGAAATAAGATTTGCATGGAACCCTTTGCTCCTGCCTCTTTTGGTTTATAGGCCGTATATAAAACCTCTTAGGCATACGGAAGTTTTGGTTTACACTTGATAAATATGCAAAAGCAATCAGCTTACGACGCCAAATTTTATGGCGGTAATTGAAATGACTACTTGATAATTGTAATCTTGATCGTCGCCCTACCTCCATTTTTGACACGAACTAGATACAACAAAAACAACAGTATTTTGCAAAGTCAATACTCGCGCGCGCGGCGCGGCGCGGACCAGTAAACGATACGAGCGATTTCGATGTGCGATTCGCGGCTACCGCGTCGCCCCCGGCGCACCAAACTCTGAACAGTAAACGCACCTTAATAAAAAAATCGCGACAAACTTTATAAGTTTTTTCATTTAAAATAATTTATTTAACAAAATTTAATTCACACCACATACATTCTTTAAATTATTTATTTACACTCAAATAATTTGTTGTTTTTTACTATTACTATCGTCATTATCATTATCGTTTTTAATAATAAACTCTGAAAAAATATTATCATCAAACACACCATTGTAGACATTTTTTTTCCTTACAATATCACAGGCAGCGCAATATGACCTTCCCGGTTGAAGCGCCCTATTGTCTCACGTCGTATTTGAGCACTATGAACACTGCGTCCCTGCGTCCAAGGTGTGCACCGGGCACACGGGACACCCGGGATCAACCCGAGGTATATTCTGTGGCCGCATGCTACGTGTCCCTGCGTGCAAGGTGTGCACCGGGCACACGGGACACCCGGGATCAACCGAGGTATATTCTGTGGCCGCATCCTATACGTGTCCCTGCGTCCAAGGTGTGCACCGGGCACACGGGACGCCCGGGATCAACCCGGGTATATTCTGTGCCGCACACTACACGTCCCTGTGTCCAAGGTGTGCACCGGGCACACGGGACACCCGGATCAACCCGAGGTATATTTTGTAACTTGCGACCAAATAACCATAACATTAATAGGGAACTGGTCATGTGTTCAGAAATACATTTAACGCATTAAAAATTTGTATAACATGATGAAGTAAATATCCCAATTTACTAAGGATATAACTAATAGTATCCAATAATATTTGGGCGAGCAGGAGTGTCGTGTTTTGAATAACCGCGCAAAGTAATTTAGGGGTCAATCAATAAATATTGGTGCCAGCAAAGTAAAACAAAAAGTGGTGGGTTTGTGGTTAGAAGGTTAGACAAGGGTCATGAGGCCCGGGGAGTCACTAAGAGTCTTAACTTGCTATGCCTAGTCAAACCTCTTAAAACCACGTTATAAAACACAAACAAGTTAACAAAAAATATAATAGGTAATTGACAAGTCCTTATACGATCTGGGGGCTAAGGAACTATTTTTGTTGTGGGGGGAGGGGGGGGGGGTCAGTACGAAGCTAAAAATGCAACATATAAAATAAAGACAAAATCCAAGATAGGTACCATATTATAACTTTCCGAAACAAGAGGCGATCTCTGGCAGTCGTCGTCTTGACACCTCCTACTCCCATTAATAAAATCTTACAACTGCAAACTACTTAGCATTTCCAACATGTGACGTAATCTAACTCATCTATGGGACTGACTCAACACACTTTGACTGGAAATCAAGCAAGACAACTCGAACTTTGATTTTTTATGGCAACGACGTGAGAACCCCACCCAACCTCACCACACCCCCTTTTCCGTGGCATCCGTGGCAATGGTTCTGACCAACATTGAACTTTCCTCTCCTCATCAACAATGATGAAATGAAATCAAATTTTAAACTTAAAAAAATGTTCGATGTGCGAATTTTTGTCACATGGTACAAACAAGAGTTTTGAACCGGTGGCCGAAAAAAATCGTGCATCAAACGTTATTAAATAAAATAATTTTCCCTTGTACTCAATCCAGAGACAACTAAGTGTGTTAAAAAAAGTTTTTCACCTTGAACTTTCATTTTATTATTTACCCAAAATTTGCATTAAATGGCCAAAATGGACCTTATGCCCCGCTCAAAAAAAATTAAATAAAAAATGTCTTATTATTCAAGTTCATTTCTTCCTACCAACTTCAGCCATTTTCCTTTGACGTTTAAAATATCGGTAAGAGTGCTCAGATAGACTTAAACTCGGCACCTCCCGCTACCACGTCTGGGCCCGTGGAAGAATCTAGCCCAGAGCATGCTACTGCAGGCTAATCGTAAAAGGTTTCTCGTACTTCGCACGAGCTGTGATTTTCAGAGAATGTTTTGCCTTTAAAAGGTGTTATGGCGATTCGTGAATAAACACCAAAGTCATTGTTATACGAGTGAGCGAGCCATGTGTTGAGTTCCCGGGAACATAAGCATCCCTAGCCTAGTAGCTAGGGAGGAAGACCCAATGCTGTCCTAGATTCAGCCTCAACCATGGCTCTCACTAGGATAACGCTCAAACACACGACTTTGGCGTTATCCTAGTGAGAGAATTGATTGTTCATTAAAAAAAGTTTTAAAAAATCTGCTCAGTGGCGTACCGAGGAAAGGTTCCAGGTGTCCCCCCCCCCGAAATTAGAAGAAGGGTTACTAAATATCACCATGAACTATGTTGCATACATACATTGCAATATTTTGTAAACTGACAGTATGTGGATCTTCACAATTGTATAAATTATCGACAAAAGCACTTCTGGGCCCGGGGTAGAATTGGTTTAGAGCATGGCTCAGCTAATCGTAAAAGGCTATTCAAGAGAAAAAGTCCACCTCGCAAACATCAGCTAGTATGAAGGGTAGTATTTTACTCCCCGAAAAGAGTGGCAAGCTCTGGCAATCTTCGTTGGGGAGCTTGCCCCCGTCCCTTGACGACCCCTCTACTATGATGACGAAAATGACACAACGAACGATGACAAAGACAATGACGACCGCGACGTGAGAACCTCCTTTCCTCCCCTTACCCGTGGCTGGTTCTGACCAGCATGGACCCATCCTCCCCCTTAGGTAAGTGTGGTGCATTATGACCTAACGGTTGTCGCGCCCTTAATCCAAATAAACCAACCCACAATAAAAACTAGTAAAATATCATTTTTTGCAATGTTAGTAATCAAAAATTGTCTGGGGCTGTGCGCCCCAGACCCCCAGTACAGAAATGCGTACGTTTCCCGAAATAATGGTTTCGTGGGTGGTTCTACATATTTCTTAATGTTAACATCGAAGATCATTTTCCCTCAACCCGGAATCAAAATCCTGGCTACGCCCCTGATAGTGCCTACTACAGAAATCGAACTGAGAACCTTCTGTATTTCTGTATTGGAAGCAGAGACTCTTGCCACAGGACCAACGAGCCACACATTAATATTATATTCTTTGTAACCACTTTTATAAACAGCGACTATAATTCTTTCTATTCTATGTGTGAAAATTAAAAATTAATCTAAAATATTCTACCTTAACCTGTCTAATCTTGGTTGGCAACAACACCGCCTGGCTTTGACAACACTCGGTGGTCTCACAGTGTTATCACTATCGTGTCAGAGTTCAAGAACGACACTGATAACTCTAGAAACACAGGTCAAAAACATTGAAATTGAGTTTTAAATTTAATGTTTATTATTTAATAAAAATCTGCTGCTTTGTTTCCATACAAATTTTTTAAAATGGGATGTCAATGCCATAAGCTGCTCAGTCATAACTGTTGCTAATTTATGTAATTGAGACTAGAAAATGCATGAATATTTGTGTAAAGTATATGCAAATAGAGGTCATAATTAATTTCTGTACATGTCAAATGATGTGGGACTTTATAAATTCTTCATTATATTGGTATAAATAAATGCAAGTGTGAGAATAGTGGTTACAAATAAACGTCCAAAAATTGAAATATATTGTTTTTATTTAGAATGTGCAGTAAAGAATACACAAGTTTAACAGTAAACCACGAGACTGTTTTGGTCGCTGCCTTAGCCTTGCTGACTCTGAGTGCTCAGCGAGTGTTGGAGAATCTTAGTGCGTCGCTCCCTCTCAAACTGGAGCTCTTTCCCCGGCGTTCTGAGCCCAGGAATCCTCAGCCCTAGCGTGGGACCGGGCAGCTTTTACATCCAGCTGTGATGCTGAGGCTCTGGACTCGGCAGCCTCAATTGACGACTTGAATTGTACCGCCTCCTGACGTCACGAGGCAAAATGGCGGAATAGTTGGTATAAATCCTTATTTCGCAAGTTTGACGCCTGCTTTCACGGCGCAACACTTATCACGCTCTAACTTTTATTCTATTCATTATTTGGACAATATTTAAATGAATAATATTTAGCAAATATATAATTCTTTGTAATAGCGATTATTTCGATTTTTAACACAGTCGTTAGCTTGTTATAACAATGTACGCATCATACATGTGAAAACTATCAATGACGCAAGTTTCTCAATAATTTATTTGACAAAAAAACTACTGATCGGATTTCGACCAGAACCTATTTTAAAATATGCATCAGGCTGTTAAGACAAAATATAAACTAACTTTTTAGATAGAAAGTGCACTGAACGAAACTTTGCAGCATAGAGCTATATGCAGGGTATGTGTTTTTCTCTAAAAATACGCACTCTTGACGCGCGGATGAGCCGTGAAAAAGTGCACGCTGCATATTACTCTATGCTGTAAATTTTCGTTCAGTGCACTTTCTATCTAGAACGTAAGTCTAGTAGAAAGAAGTATCTAGTAAGTAGTAGATACCTATTCATAACCAAAGTGGTAAAATTTTACTAGATTGAAATTAATTAGATGATAAATTAATTAATTAGATGATTAATTAATTAACTAAATATATTTTTGCACATTTTAATTATTCATAAAAAAAGCTTTTATTTGTTACCCAAGTCGACTATGTTGTGATCATTTACACATTTGATTGTTATAAATATAATTAATTCCATTAATTTAATTAATAATAATTAGGTGGAATTCAGTTTGGACCCATCATTATTTAGGATTATTGTGATCATATTGTTTCTAATACTACAATTGTCAATCGTAGCGCATAATTGAATGTTAAGACAATTTTAAGGGAATCTAGCTCATTCTCAATTTCATTAATCCATTAATCTAGGAGTTGCAGGAATTTCGTTTGGGGCCACCAAAATTTGGATTAATTGGCATTGTGCTAGTAAAGTGGTGAAATTTTATGACAATCGGTAAAGTTTTTGGAATACATAACTATACAGAAGTCAAAAGTGGTATAATTTTACTAAAATGTAATTAATTGGATGATTAATTAATAAATGAAAAATATTTTTCACATATTATTTACTCGTGAAATAAGCTTTCATTTGATACCCAAGTCGACTTTGCTGTGTTATTTTGTACATTAATTTTGTAATTTTTGTGATTAATTGCCGTTAATTCAATTAATTGAATTAATGGGAAAGTACTAAGAACCCGACCTTGGGGCCATCACTTTTCTCTTTTATTATGCTTGTTTTGTTATTATTTGATACATCAGTTGACTGTGGTTTGTGAATGTCAAACATTTAACTGGTATTAATCTAATTATTAATTTCATTAATCCATTAATCTGGGAGTTGAAGGAATTTTGTTTGGGGCCATCAAAATTTGGATTTATTGGCATTATGTTAGTAAAGGGGTGAAATTGTATGACAATCGGTAGAATTTTAGGTGTACATAATTATACATAAATCGAAAGTGGTAAAATATTACTAAAATTCAATTAATTAGATGATTAATTAATTAATTTTTAAATATTTTTTCATTTATTCATTCTCCGTAAAATAAGCTTTCATTTGATACCAATGTCGACTGTGTTGTCTCCTTTAAAAAAAAATTTTGGTTAATTAATCAATTAATTTTATTAATTCAATTAATAAGAAAGTTACAGGAACTCAACTTGGGGCCATCAATTTTTGGATTCCTTGTGGTCATATTAGTAAATTCACTAATTTCATACTTTCTTCACGATTTGCACGATTGTTAGGCTCATAGACCCCACTATTACACAACCTCTCTTGATCGTAGAAGGCGAGACAAGAGGCAGAGTCCATCTCGCAAACATCAGCTAGCAGCTCTCTTATGGGAGACTCACGCGATGCGAACTAGCTCCGACCTAACCGGTTGAAGCGCCCTAGTCTCTCACGTCTATTTTAAGGATAATATCAACGATGTATGCAAAAAAATTCTTAAATTCGGAAGCATAATAATAATTTCTAAATATCAAAATCCTTGTAGAGCACGACAAACCAAGATATAAAATATATAACTTGAGCAAAGTTTGATATGTTTGCACACCCTGCTGTATCATCCCCTGAGTACGATAACTTTCGATAATCTTTTATTAAGCAAAAATAAGAAACAACCGTATTTGTATGTTTACTGCTTGACACAGTTTGCTACTATTCTCCACATAATAATGGCATGGAAACCCAAAGTAAAAGCACAGGAAAAAAGAGCTGTGTATACTTACAAACACTCTCATCCACCAACGCGATTGTAAATCCGTTCACGACGTGGGCCTAGTAACAGAGTCGATAACGAAGTTTCCCCGTTGAAACTTCTTTATCGACTCTGTTAGTACCCAAACACTGGAGATCAATAATAATGTTAGGCACGGAGGTTCTTTTATCTGAGCTCTTTGCTCCGACGCCAAGACCAGGGCCACATGGAGCCGGATTGTGGAGGAAATAAACATTAATGGGAGAAGAAATACACTTTAAATAAACACCCAGACATTTTAGAATAAGTTGTCTTATACTAACTATGGTTATATATTAAAAATTTGAAACCAATTATAATTAATACAAATAAAACTATTGCGCACTATTTTCTTAGACGGGCACCACAAATGCGTTATTCGCCGCAGCCGAGTAGGAAAATAATGTTTTTATTAAGAAGGCTGTGGATAAGGCATTGTTGGGAACAGACGCCAGTTTTTGTCTGTCTTGTCACCTGCTAAGTCGTGTTTGATTTCTCTCTACTTAATTACATTTCATTTTGTAATTTGGAAAGAAAATTTATCACAGTTTGTGTTGATAACGAACGAAGAAGTTCTCTCGAGTTTGGAGAATGTTTGTAGGGCGAGCTGTTCTTTCAGATGAGTAGCATTTGGATATCGGTTTATTGTCTGTACTGGTTGGTTTTTCATCTGCCATCAATATTCTGCAAGTTAGACTTGGAAACTTTGAAAGTGTTTTGCTTTTCTCTATGTAACTCATGGATGTCAACGCACAAATACCTACATTAGTTCTATTCGTTTGGAGGTTTGATGTTTTCAAGCTCAATCTCCCTGCATCAAATGCTGGTTCTGTCCATCACATGCATGTCCCACCAATCCCCGGGGAAGAATTTTAAAGACGATGACTAACACGACGAGAGAATCTCCCCTTTCTTCCCCTACCCGTGGCTGGTTCTGACCAGTATGGGCGCCTCCTCTCCATTCTCTCTAGACTAGAGTGGCGCATTATGACCTAACGCTTGACTCGCCGTTAATCCAAATAAACAATACAAAATCCTATCCGTAGCTGGTTCTGACAGCATGGACACCTCCTCCCCTATCCCTGGGACACGGTTGATAAACCTATTTGTGACAAGTGCCCAAAAATAAGAGTCTAAGCTCACTCGAATCCGCATGCCCAATGTAAAATCCAACTAATGTGTATTTTGTAAATTTTTCTTCTGCCGTTTTCTCAATCCTTGGTACATATTGAGTTGTATTGAGGATGACGCATGCTGAACTTACCACGTCAATTAGTCGATTTCCCATATCACTTTTGACATAATATAATTTTTTATCAAAAAACAGTTGCTCACATGCATGACGTGGAAAACATTCAACATTGTCACTTAAGCCATTGCCGGTCTTTTCATGCATCTAAATGTGTCTGGATTCGATTCCCACGCTTTCAAAACAACATTTTCAGAACTTTGCACTTCTAGTTTCTTTAGATGGCTACGTCAATATCCTCTAAAACTGTTCTTAGTTCAGTAATTTCTGATTCCAAATGGTACTGCTTTGAAAAGCTGCCATCTCTATTCTAATTCATCAATTTTGAAAGTCAGTCGTATCAGGGTTCTTGAAGTAAAAACAGCTTTTTTAATCTCTCGGAAGGAAGTGAATCTTGCCTTCATATTTTGTTGGCTTATGTTAATATTGTGCAGAAGTGTTGAATCAATGCATCCCTTTGAAATCTTTCAAACATTTCTGCATTTTCCAAGTGTTTTTTTAAAGTTGGAAAGTATTGCAGCTTGCCAGATTCAATATCATGTTTGTAGACGTTAAACCATATTTCTTTTGCGTTGAGAATGTCAATTATGAGGTCAAAAGTCTTCCCTAACCCTTGAAGTTTTATATTAAGTTGATTCAAAATGTTTGGAGATATCGGTAAAAAAACATTTATTAGCATAACCATTTCATGTCGGTAAGTTTGGAGTAATTTGATTTTTTGAATCTAAAAAACAGGCTGATTTCGTGTAAACATTCAACAAAACGTTTGAAATTTTTTCGGCGGCTCCGCGTTAGGGTATTTTCAAAGGCGAAATAATATACTAAGACTGGATTGTTTTGTAACTAATTGAGATCATAATGTTTTATTAATTTCACATCCCGGGGTAGAATTGGCACAGAGCATGGCTCGGCTAATCGTACACGGCGATTCAAGGAGAAAAAGCCACCTCACAAATATCAGCTTGTAAGAAGGGTTGTATTTTACTCCCGAACCTAGAGGCGAGCTCTGGCAATCATCGTCGAGGTCACCTCCTCTTCCCTTAAAGACCCTCAACGACAATGAAGAGAATGACATCACGAACGATGACAAAGACAATGACGACTGCGACGTGAGAACCCCCTTTTCTCCTCCTACCTGTAGCTATTTCTGACCAGCATGGGTCCCTCGTCCCCATATCTTCTAGGCTGAGTGGAGCATTGTGACCTAATGGTTGACACGTCCCTAATTCAAATAAACTAAAACTAAAATATTAAATTGCATCCAAGATATTTTCAATAAACTATAGTTTTGGCTATTGATATAAGTTGTCACTATCGTCTTTGCTATTTTCAATTGTGTTATAAACTGGGAAAACAAACAAAACAAATTAAATTCACTAACTATAAATACCAAAGGCGCCGCGATACGACCTAAAACCGGTTGCAGCGCCCTGGTTTCTCACGTCGTCGTTCAACGTCCCGGTATGATGGCCTCAGCACATGACGCGAGTGTAGCCAGGGGTAGGCAATGTTCGCGGGGATGTTTATATCGCAATGCAACTATACAGATGTTCGCGGCGAGCGGGATTTCAATAATAATCTAGCGTGTTTTAACGAACAAGGAAAAGAGTTTACTACTTTCTATGCTCTTTTTAGGTATAAGAAATGGACATAAATACATAAGGCGGCACTGCTCCCTCCGCTAAGATAGTCTAGGTTCGGCTTTGATACGGGAGCGTTGTTTTTATACTAGGAAAACACTAAAGTCCCGCCGCGTTGATGGATGAGCTTTTTAAAGTTTTAGTTTGCGTGGGATATCTATCTTTACTTTTGCAAGTGCTTTGTTTTGTTGCCTATGCATTGTAGGTGATTGTTGTCAAGTTTATATTTTTTCTTGTCAATTGGTATATTTTACCGTAAAAACTTATATTAAAACCTTTATTTCTATGGATTCTGGCTAACTTTTTCAACTTTTTCTTTCAAAATGTACTACATCACCATAACCTTAATGCCCATGTATAATATGAACGTTGTAACCTAACCCGTTTGGTCAGAATTGGCCCAAATGGCACGAAAATATCGCTCATAAAATCGAAAAAAAATCGTAAAAGTACGATATTCATGAGAATTATTTCTTCGATTGTACCCAAAAACGTGGCAAGTCTAAGTTCAGAGATTTCAAAGGTTATGTCAAATTTTCATCAAGATCGCATATGCCGTTTGCCCGGGAGAGAGCGAACAAATAGACGGAAAAACAAACAAAAACAAAAACAAAAAAACACCCGAGCTAAATTTTTTGGGGGGTCAGTGAAATTGAAGTCTTCGCTTCACTCGCTTCGCTCGCTACGCTCGCTACGCTCATCCAATTATTGTTATTATACCTACTTTCATCACCAACATTTCTTATGTCCTAACGTTGACGCTCCCCTAACCAAAAAAACTTTTAAATAACTCTATTCTTTTATAAACTTGGAAAACAATATAATCATCAACTTTCAATATTACAGGCGGCGCAATGTTGAAGCGCCCCAGTTTCTCACGTCGTCGTATGTATGTTTGATTGTTTGTATGCTCTATTATTATGTTTGGTACGCCGATGCACCGTAGACGGTACGGTTCTTGGTACAATCCACGGTCGCGGACTTTTTGACGCAATTGTTATCACACCAATAAAATATAATATAATATAATATAATATAAAAATCACACACCGAACTATAACCTGAGTTACATACTTATTAATCACGATATTACAGAGAGCTCCGTCTGCTCTCTCAAGCATCCATGCCCGACTGTCGTGTAGACCTCGTCTGGCGTCTGGTATATTTCCGGGTTAAATAGTTGTTGCCATATTTTAAATAATATTATATATTTCAATGTGATTTGTAATACGGTTATGGAAATTATAGTTTGATTAGAGTAATCCTGGTTTATTATCTCTCTCTTGTCCCCGTCCCCCCCGTCTGGGCCCGGGGTAGGACTGACACAGAGCATGACTCTGCTAATCGTAATAGGCGATTCAAGAGAAAAAGTTCACCTTGAAAACATCAGCTAGTGTAAGAGGGGAGTAATTTATCTTCCCAAAATTAGAGGCGAGCTCTGGCAATCGTCGTCGGGGACACCTACCTCTTACCTTGACGACCTCCACGACGACGATGATGATACCACGAAAGATGACAAGGACGATAACGACCGCGACGAGGGAACCTCCTCCCATATCCCCTAGGCCAGAGTGGCGCATTATGACCTCACGGTCGACGCGACCTTAATCCAAATAAACCAACCTCGGGTTAATACGACTATGGAACGTCCCCCACTCAGTAAATGTGAGTTAACATGTCCGTCATCCCTCTCGACCCTGACGTAGAGAGTAGCCCTTACGAAAATTAACCATTCAATTCTAAATAAAAATCCAATGGTTTTTCCCCAATGGTGTTTTTGGACAAAACCATTGAGTAAACCATGGGAAAACCATTGAAAAGTGTGAAAACCATTGGCAAATACCATTGGAAATAACCATTGGTGAAATACCATTGGAAATAACCATTGGATAAAACCATTAAAAGAAACCTTGAATATAACCATTGATAAAATAACCATTGAAAACAACCAAAATAAAACCATTGAATATACACCACTTAATATAGTTAACCATTGAAAATAACCATAGGATAAAACCATTTAAAGAAACCATTGATAAAACATTATTTAATTATACCATTACAAACTATTGAAAACAAGTTTTGACTTAACAATTGCTTTGATGCCATTTTTAAGAATCATTCAAATTAACAATTGAGAATAACCATTGATAAAACACAATTATATAATAATTACCATGCCAAAAAATCCATTGCATATAATATAAAATAATTTAATACATACCTACATTTGACACCTATGCTATGCCTAAGATTTTAAATTCAGTACACATTAAATATTAAAAATAAAACATCATGCTAAAACCTTGCATAATATAAAACAATTAATCATGCTAATGAATTTAAATACAGACCCGTTTGAGCGTAATTTTT
>JAMZAV010006355.1:0-38748 GCA_024449915.1 Sweltsa coloradensis
TTTTTTTTTATTTTTTAAAGTGTAAGTAAAACCACTATTCCTAGGGGCATCTTGGAGTGGACCCTTTTTGGGGAAAACGGTAGGCCTATAAGATAATTGACGGAAATGTTTTTTTTATTAAATTATGTTTTTTTTTTTCCTTTTTTTTACTGAATATTTGTGTTTTTATTTGGTTTTTGGCCGGGGAAAGTAGTTTCTGGATTATTTAATACTTTAAAGGGCACACCACAAGGCAATTAAAAATCAAGGGGGGTGAGTTTGTGCGAGTTTTTAAATGTTTTTTGATCTTAAAATAAAAACATATTTTGATTTTCTATGGGGGTTTTATTTGTATTTGTATTTGTATTTTTAGCAGCTGTGGATTACTGTATGCCGAAAAATAGTAGTGTATCGTAAAAAGCATTGTTAGAATTTTTGTGGATCAAATTTTTGGGAACTAATTTTGAAGAATTGTAGGGGAGGTAGGGCCCTATGAATCTTATCAAAAGTTTCTTTAAAAATGATTTTGAAAATGAGGAATTAAAAAAAGTTTTTTGAGGGGTTTTTAGATCAAATTGAAAATAAAAAAAACAAAACACCTCAGACAAGGTGTCAAGTTTTTGAAGATTTGAGTCTTCTCATTTTTCATTTTTTTTTTCACTTTTTTTAATTTATGTTTCTTGTTTCAACTGGTAAATCTTTTTTAGGCAAAAAACAAGAAACAAAAATCGCCCCTGGCATCCACAAGTCGAAAGTCAAACAAAGATGACGGGGTAAACAACCCCTCATCGAGTTTGGCATAGGCCAGAAAAGAAAAAAAAAAAGAGTAAAAAAGTCAATAAAAAAAGGAAAAAGACAAGTGCAAATGTGGTATAGGCAATAATAATGAAGAACAAATACTCAAGGTACAAGGAAATGACGGGATTTGTTGACCACCCCCACGTGAAATTTGGGTTCCGTACCCCAAAAATGTGCAAAAAATTCGGGGCGATCTTTTCCAAAATACAGAGCAGATGGAGCCAAAGAAAAAAAATTTCGTGAAAAAATGTGATAAAGGATTAAAAAGTGTTTCAATAGTAGTCAAGATGTAAAACTTTTAAAAAAAAAAAAACCCCAATCTAAGAGAAGAAGAAGAAGCTAAAAAAGACTAAAACACAGTAAAAAGGAGCGGGTTTTACACAGGCTGAAAAAATTTTGAAAACAAACGAAAGGAGGTTTTAAAAAATTTATCTTAAAGGGGACAAGAAAAAAACATTTTAATCCAAAAAATGAGCAAGCAAATGATGAAGGTGAAGGAGAGATAGATTTAGAATGGATCAAAGCCAAAACCCCCTGTCTTTCGCATGTTAAACGAAAAGTATGCGAAAACTGTGAAAAGTTTTATCAAAACAAAAAAAACATGCTAAGTCAATTGACCTTTAAAAAGCAAAGTGTGGTTTTTCCAAAAAAAAGTGAACATATGAACCCCAAAAGAGATAGCTCTGCTATCCTGATCAAATCTAAATCCGGGAAATAACAACAAAAATTTACTGCCAATGATAAAAAAAGCTATAAATCCCAAGGATTTAAGGACCCAAGTTAGTTGTTAAAGGGACAAAAATGGAAATGGTTGTGGGTGTGAGGAATGCAATCAATGAAATCTTTGAAAACAAGAAATAAACAAGCTCAGTGAGGGGTTACACAGAGTGAGGAGAATAAAGAAAAGGTCGAATTCTTCGACGAAAAAAGACTCGGAAATTACACCAAATTCCTAAAAATGACAAAGTTTTAATAAGTGAATAGTTCATCAAAAAAAATTTGATTAACCACCTTTGCAGGAATTCTAAAGATTGTTACAAAAAAGAACATAACCCATGGAAAAGGGAGGCACTTAGTGGTCATTGAAAGGATATAGAATTAAAACAGATTTAATGCAAAAAAAGCGTGCCCAATAATGGGGTTTGGGAACCCCTGGAATTAGAAAACACAAAATTTTTTTTTTTTTCTGTACAGGTGTCAATGCTACGGTCACAAGAGTATGAGTGTCGATCAAATCATCAGGTGTAAAACGTGGTAATTATAAAGACTAGGAATGTAGGCCTACACTACGCAATGAAGCCCATTCTGAAAAGCTTTAAGAGCATGAGGGGTAAATATCACTAGGGCCCAACCCAACCGTCTTTCATCATAGTGTCATTTTTCCCAATCCATTAAAAAGAGAATGATGAAAGATTCCTTAGGTACGGAAATAAGAGTAAAAAAATAATGTATAAAAAATTGTGGGGGTTTTGACACCAGCATTGACGAGGTTATACAACTCAAAGACTTCAAACCAAGGGCACTTTGTGCTGAAAAGCCATACGGAAGACATTCTTGACAAAGAATATCAAATTTAAGGATATTTAATTTGTGCAAACTAAATCGTTAGCAGAAACAGGTGGAGTGGGGATCTAATAAGAGAAGAAAAAAATCAGTAAAGTTTCGGAAAAAAGTCTTTGAACGCAATGCGTGGTTTCATAAGCGTAGACTAAAAATTTTAAAAACAAAATCTACTACAACTTTGTGATATACCCCTCTCCATCCACTTTACACAGTGAATTTTTTGAAAACTTTACAGATTGGCTCGAAAAAATAGTAGTTAAAAGAGAAGATAAGTCATCACGGAGATTTGAAATTGATATGAACAAAAAATCGGTTTACTCGAAAAAAAATAGTAACGCGATACAAATTATGACCTGAAATGGTAGGCCTAAATAAGTTTTCAACAAAAACAACAATTAACTCTGTACCCAAATTGATCTCGAATCAAACAAATTGTAAAAAGAAAGTAAAACAGTGAAAAATTTTAAAAGGTGGGAGACCCCGATACGATTGTTGTATTATTTTAAAGCCAAAAACAAATTATACAAGTGAAACCAAAAAACAAATCAGTGAAAGAAGTAAATTTATAAAAAAAATGGATATATGGAATTAAAAATCAATGTGTCAAGAAATTAAACTTAAACTTTAAACAATGTACAAATCGAGCAAGCGCTTCAAACTTTATAAAAGATATAAAAGACTGCATTTAAAAGCATGTTCCAAAAAAAAATTATTGAAAAAAGAGCATGAAAAAAAGCCATGGAGAATAACAAAGACATTTTTGAGTTTTTAACCAACGAAATCAAATTTGGGGGGAAGTGTAAATTTAGCGTTTTTAAATCGGACAATGAGGAAAAACAAAGACGGAAGTTTAACAAAATTGGAGAGTTAAAACAAAGTAGAAATCAGTAACAAAAAGTTAGAAGAAGACGGGAGGGAAAAAATATATGGGGGGAAAAATTGATGAGGGAAGGAAACCCGAAAAAAATGGGGTTAAAAATTTTAAACATATTTTTAAGCTCTAAAAAATAAAGTAAAAGATATTTTCAAAAATGTTTCTTTCGGAAAAAAATAGCCCAATTACCACGTGGGAAATAAAAATAAAAAGTGTTTTTAGTAAAAGTATTCAAGAAATTGAACAGTCGATTCCCGAAGTACCAAATTTGATTTATACAAAAAAGTTAAAGAAATTTTCCCAAAAAGTCATCACTTACAGAATATAAAACTCAGGGCAGCACAAGATTAAAGAGAATTGTAATAAAAATTAAAATAGCTGGTAAGGGAGAGATTCAGTTAAATTTCAAGAAAATACTGCCAAAACATTTGGGGAAAATGTCCTTAAAATTTTAATGCATCAAAAGCATCAAAACAACAAAAAAATTCCACAAGTGGAAAAAAACAACAAAATTGGAATACCAAATGGGTAATCCAAAAAATGCCTAAAGAAATTTGACCTTCAAATTTTTCCTATTACGAGAAAATTTAGAAATTTGGATACATGAAAAAAGATCTCTTTCTTGGGAAAAAAATTGTTACTCTATGTGAAAAAATTGGTTTTTGAAGACCCCCGAAACAACGAAAACTGCGTTGAGTGGATTTTTTTTTTCAAGGAGAAATGCACTTAAGCCGGTTCCGTTTTATATACAGTCAACAACTCTCGCCAGAGGCAGTCTCTGGGAGACCTCGCGAGGGGAACACATGTCCGACTGCGGCTCAGCTCCCGGCGAGTGGCGGGGGGAAAGCCGCGTATGAGCGGGACGCTCGTAGTCTTACTGCAAAAATATTGTATTCTCCACAGATAAGACAAGAACATAATGTCAAGCTGAGTCCTGACCACACATATTTACATATCTGAGGCACACATTCTATCCTGGGTGAAAAACGTCAAAAATTGGAGAAAGATAAGAGTTATAGTTACTACTTTAATCATGAAGCAGTTAGCATAGATTTCTTACTATTATCCTGAGTGTCCCCCCCACTCGCGTTCAACTTATGTGACCTTGATAAGACACGAGTGCCAAAGCGATTGCAGTGACGTTTCCTCACGAGCTGTCTGACAGGCCGCGGCTTGGATTCTTTCTCTGCCTCTCGCTTTAAGTCGAAGTAGCGATTGGAAATACGATTCAAGTCAAACACATCAGTATTATAGGACATAACTGGTTATTATGATGAATAGAATATCCACACTAAAATAAAAGAATGCAAAATCATCAAAATGATTTGCGACAATTGAGCAAGGTTTGACGGCTGCGTAAGTTTAGTTTCACAGTCGGATAAACCGTAATCAAGCTTTGCAAAATAAATGTACATTGCACACCATAAGTAAATCGAATAATCCTTTTTTTAAATTTTCAATTTATCATTCCGTTGCTTAGTTAGCTATAGAAACAAGCGACACTTAGGGCTATATGATAAAGCCTCAGGCTTTTGTTCAAAAATATTCTTGATTCATATGAAACAGTTTTATAACATTGGCAACTAAAAAACAGCTCCATTAGAATAGAATTAGAATAGAATTAAAATAAAAAACTCCGAAAAACATTGTGAAAAATTTTACTACAACCAATAACCATACAAAACATAATTACGTTCAATAAATATTTTCGGATGAACAAATTAATGACAACAACAGTCTAAACAGTGACCTGAAGAAATACAATATTTTTATCATCGCTCCTAACGGCTCCTAATTATGTCTACCTTATCAATTAGGCCTAATATCGCGTATATAAAACAATTTATATTATATAAGCATACGACGCTTTCCTGTTCCGGTATAATGTACCGAGGTGTGACAAACTTGCGTAGAAAAAACTCTTATAAAAAACAGTTGTATTAGAGTGGGAGTAGGGTGGATGCAGGCTGGATAAAAAACCCGACCATTGACATTCATCAGTATTGGAAAGTGAATGACTCATCGCAGGGCGAGCTTCAAAGGCAAACGCCTGGGACGAGCCGGGACCCTTATTCTATAACGCGCTGTGAAAACTTGTCGGTTGAAACGAAACGAGAATTTCACTTTGGTATTCCGTAGCGCTATTTTGTGAGTTGTCGTTTCGTTTCAACCGACGAGTTGTCCCCAACCAAAACTGTTTGGGAGAACTTATCTCAAAGCCTGCGAAATCTTTTGACATAATATGTTGCGATGTTTTGTATAGTAGTGTCATTATATATTTAATTTTGACTTATTTGTGTAGTTTTTAGGTTCACTCGCGGTCTTTTTTCAAGTGTAAAGAATAAACTGAGGTTATGATTTGACGGGCGGGTGAGCCGGCCTCACGCCATGAGCTTGGAGTTCTTAGAGATGCGTAGAGTCTCCGGTAGAGAGCGGGAACCGCCGGGACTGGCGCCGACCAGACCGATGCGTTCTGATGCTTCTGATTGGTCGAAAGTTTACGATGGCTCAGCCGTTGGAAGTTTTTCCAAATCCTGTGCTTGCGAAACCTTTAGTTCTCGTTAGCGGTATAGAACGCTCTTTAACATCTTGTCGTTTCGTGTGAAACGACAACTTATCACATAGCTGTGAAACGACAACAACCGCACCGTTATAGAATAAGGGTCCGGGAGTCGACTCAAGTCACAGTGTCCTTGCGTGATTAGCGTATGCAAACATTTTGTCCTGACTTTCGACTAAAAAATATCGAAACAAAATGTACTTTTGCAAGTCCAAGCACACTCAAAAACGGATTATCAATTAATTAATATACAATTTTTTGTATGACCTACTTACTCCGAAAACGAAACGAGAACTCTGGTGTCCCAGTTTTATTTTTTAAATATGGAAAAACTATATTATGCTAGACGGAAAAAAAAGGGCGCAACGGTTAAACAAACTCTGTAAACCTAAACGTAATTTGTTCTGGGTGTACACGCGGGGGCAGGCGGTGAAATAAAAGTGATATTTTTATCACCTAGTACGAAACGTATCGAACTGTTATTGTTACTTTCGTGTTAGTTTTAGAGCTAGATCTGCATCCAGAGTTGTATGTTCATTGTTAAAACTAAATAGTAGAAATAAAAAAATATTATAATGATTAATTTCGCGTATTTTTGATCGACCCGATCCAAGGTTTTCGTCTTCTGCGCCTGGCTTTATTGGGAGTTGGGACTCGAGAATGAAATGTGGATCACGAATCCTCAAACCTCTTGTTATCCGTGGACGGTGGATCCACAATTTCCGGAAGAATACACTCCATATAAAACTGCTTCAGCTTAGGAAGCATTTCGTTTTTCCAAAGAAGTTTATTTCTTTGGAATTCTTTTATTATGGCAGGCCCAATTTTTTTTCATATTTTGTTTTTGATATTTTATGTTATTTACTTATTTTACGTAGTCAAACCCGGGGGGCCGGGTTTTCCTAAATTTCGAGGGTTCAGTGAATTCAGTGGCGGATAGCCTGATTCATGGGATTCATTTTCAAGATGTTTACATAATTATAAAAGCATATAGGGGTGGGGGTGGGGGAGTGAGTGAGTGAGGGTTTGGTTTGCAAAACCATGGCATGTTTGATAGCTGAAGCTTTTGGTGCCCGTTATCGCCGAAGGCGAGAAAATGGGGTTTAATTTTCGTAACAAATCGAAATGCCATAAAAGGTGATAGTAGGCCTAATCATTATTGTCTGTGCAATCAAAATAGAAATCTCAGAGGGCGGGAGAGGAAAATCGTCTTTACCGATTTTCCCCTGTATCCACCACTGATTTTGTTGAATCAATTTAATTCTAGAATGATTTTTAAAAAAATATTAAAATTAAAATTAAAGTAGGGCTACCTTTCAGATCAGGCATGAACAGAAAATGTCTACCATTATATTTTTTAGTTGTTGATTTGTTTTTTGCAAAACAAGAAAAATGTCAGGACAATTTCAACAATTGAGTCACAATCCGATTCAGCAGACTGCCAATTTACTAAAAATAACTAAAGGATGAAAAAAAATTATTAACCCATCCAGTGCAATGCCTACAATGTAATTGTGAAAATTTGAATGCAAAAATCAAATCAAATCTTCAAAGACGCGACGACGACGTGAGAAGCGAGGGCGCTTCAACCCCGGGTTTGATTTAGGTTATATTGCGCCGCAGGTGATATTGTTAGTTTAAAAATGATTTTATGGAAATCAATCAGACATTACAAAATCCATCTCGGCGGGCGGATTTTGGATTTCTCAGATGGATTTTGTAATTTTTGGATTAATTCCATAAAATTAAATTACACCTACGGGAGTACTACCCGAACCTAATGAAATTATGAATTTAAAAAAAATAGTTTCCCAAAATGATTTTAGTTAGGTATGAGATGAACTAGATTGATAATATGTAAACGTTCTAAACAAAAAACGCACGTCTCCAAACAATCCGAGGGTGAAAGTCGCAAGAGAATTTGAATAGTTGTTGGGGAAAACATATAGTGGGGGAGCCTAGGGTAAGAAAACATGCTTCGTGGCAGCTTTGGTGAAAGAGCATGTATGTGGTATCAAACGATCTTTTGATCCTAGAAAAATTTCGATGGTGAGAGTTGTTTTGGCTGAGACGGCCATATCTAAACAAGATGGCCGCCGCTTCGAATTTAAACTAGCGATCTTGTAAAATTGACCGATTTCAATTTTAAAGGTACCTTCGAAAGTTAATGATAGAAATTTAAATAAATGTTTACAAATTTTCACGAAAAATCAATATGTTAGGTTATGTTACAAAAACTTTAAATGTTTGCTTACACTTTCTCGTTATGGAACGATATTTACTAGGTAAAAAGGTTTACATTTTCTCAAGTTGCATTTTTGGTGGATTATTTATTGTGTTTTTAAGAATCCATGCATTTAATTTCTGACAATTATAGCCTGATTTTATTTAATTGAAGCGATGGCATGTGTAGATGAATATATGCTACTATTTGTGGATTTTTTATGTTTCATTACATTTTGTCGAGACACAATTGGTGAAACAATTAGATATTGGTATCAATCGATTCGTTATGAACCGAATTTAAAAACAATTTTGATTAATTTACTTTCGATTTTTTACTGAGACCTTCCCTGGGCAAAAACAAGATGGCCGCCGTCATTGAACATTTAACTAAAATATTTTGAAAGTATTTCGCCGATTTCAATTGTAAAGGTACCGTTGAAAAGGTAATAAAAGAGCTACAAACGATATACCAAAAATTTTTCCCAGAAAGTTTATTTTTTTGGGGTTATGTTTGGTTTAAATTTTTTAGTAATTTTAACGATTTTTTCAGAGCACAATAGGTGAAACAACTATGTATGGGGTATCAATCGATTCGTTATGAACCGTGATTTAACAATTTTGATTTTTTACTGACCCTTCCCATGGCAAAAAACAAGATGGCCGCCACCAATGAACCTTTTGACTCGAAAATCATTGAAAGTATATACCCGATTTTTAATTCACGTTTACCGTTGAAAAGGTAATTAAATGAAGAATAAACTATATATTTACCATTTTGTTGAAATTTTAAATATTTACTGAGGTTATTTACAAAAACTTAAATTATTTACCACCCTCGTCATCGTTATGGATCTTATGGCGCATATTTTCTACATGACCAAAACGGGTTTTGAAAATGTTTGGCTTTTTTATCCGTAGCATATCTCTTTATGTATTCAATGAGTCCTTACATTTTATGTTCCGACAAATACATCCCGAGATAATGTATTTGAAGCGACGGCATGTGAAAATGAATAATATATGCATCGAGTATTTTGATCTTGATATTTAAAAACACTTTCGTCGAGGCACAAAAATTTGATTAAAGAATTATGTATCTGGTATCAATCGATTCGTTATGAAACGTACTTTAACAATTTTGATGAAGTACCCGCCGCAAAAATCAAGATGGCCGACGAAAAAAAACTTTGCAAGTTATATATTTTTCTAAGGTAATTAAACAGACCAATTTAAAAGGGTAAGTTGGAAAGGTAACTAAAGTAGTAAAAATTTAAACTTGAAAATTTTCACGAAACCTAAATATTTACTGAGGTTATCTTGTTGTAGGAAACTATGACGCTGTTATTTTTGTACCATAGACATAAATTAAAAAAAGTTCCTCCACCGGAAATTGACCCGGGACCAGCTGGAAACAGTATGACATAGACAGCCTAGATCCCGGGTGTTTCTAATTCTAATTATTCACATCATAATCCATCCCACCCCAGATCCGATCAGTAGCGTACACATAATACACAGAATAGTACCAGAATAGCTGATGCAAATCATGCTGAAGAAGAATTTCGTCTACTAGGAGATGTGCTCAAGCAGAATGTTTTCCAAATAAATCATTCAAAAGGCCCTCAGACGACAAACTAACTCGGAAAAAGATGTAGGTACAGTAAAAGAAAAACCCACTTGCAACTGCATATTTGCCTTATGTTATAAGAGAAACGGAACGAATAGGAAAAATTCTTGCTAAACAAAACATAAAAACACCGACAGAAAGATAGGAGAGTTGTTTAAGAACTAAGGACCACATCCGCCTAAAGGTGGTGGCGTGTATGAAATTCCATGTGGGAATTGTGACAGGTGCTAAGAGGGTCAAACCTGAAGGAACATGTTTCAACGTCAACAGGAACACAGGCTAGCTGTGTTAGTTAGTTTTTCGTCTGAGGGCCTTTGAATGATTCTATTTGGAAAACCATTTTGCTTGAGCACATCTCCTAGTAGACGAAATTCTTCTTCAGCATGATTTGCATCAGCTATTCTGTGTACTATTCTGTGTATTATGTGTACGCTACTGATCGGATCTGGCTGGGATGGATGATGAGTGAATAATTAGAATAAGAAACACCGGGATCTAGGCTGAGGTCTAGTCATATTGTTTCCAGCTGGTCCGGGTTCAATTTCCGGTGGAGGAACTTTTTTAATTTATGTCTATGGTTACCAACATAACAGCGTCATAGTTTTTCCCACAACAAGATAACCTCAGTAAATATTTAGGTTCGTGAAAATTGCAAGTTTATAATTTTTTACTACTTTAGTTACCTTTCCAACGGTACCTTAAATTGGTCGTCAATTACCTTAGAAAATATATTACTTACAAAGTGTTTTTTCGGCGGCCATCTTGTTTTTTGCGACGGGTACCTCATCAAAATTGTTTAAAATACGTTTTATAACGAATCGATTGATACCAGATACATAATTCTTTAATCAATTATTGTACCTCGACGAAATGTGTTTCAAATATCAAGATCAAATACTCGATGGGTTATATTATTCATTTACACATGCCGTCGCTTCAAATACATTATCTCGGGGATGTATTTGTCGGAACATAAAATGTAAGGACTCATTGAATACATAAAAGGATATGCTAAAGATAAACAAGCCCAAAATTATTCAAAAACCGTTTTGGTCATGTAGATATAGCGCCATAAGATCCATAACGATGACGAGTGTGGTAAATAATTTAAGTTTTTGTAACATAACCTCAGTAAATATTAAAGTTTGAACAAAATGGTAAATATATAGTTTATTCGTATTTAATGCCTTTTCAACGGTATACGTAAATTAAAAATCGGGTATATACTTTAAATGATATGCGAGTCAAAAGGTTCATTGGCGGCGGCCATCTTTGTTTTTTGCCATGGGAAGGGCTCAGTAAAAAATCGAAATTTTTTCCCCTAAAATTGGTTTAAAACACGGTTCTACGAATCGATTGATACCCCATACATAGTTGTTTCACCTATTGTGCTCTGAAAAAATCGTTAAATTACTAAAAATTCAAAACCCAAAAATAACCTCAAAAAAATAAACTTTCTGGAAAATTTTTTGGTACATATCGTTTTGTAGCTCTTTGTATTACCTTTTCAACGGTACCTTTACAATTGAAATCGGCGAAAACTTTCAAAATATTTTAGTTAAAGTTCAATGACGGCGGGCCTCTTGTTTTGCCAGGAAGGTCTCTGTTCAAATAATTATAGTTTTAATGGTTCAAAGAATCATTTGTAAAAATTTTTGCCCAAGTTTTCCAAAAATGAAATTAAAGATCAAAGTGTCTTTTCATAAAACATTTTCCAAATTTTAATTTTCACCAAAATTTTTCCGAAAAATGATGGGCATTTAAAAACACAATAAATATCCACTAAAATGCCCCCTTAAAATTAAAAATTTTTTCCTAAGTAAATTGTTCAAAAAAAATTAAATCATAAATTTTAAAAACCCAAATAAATTTTCCCTAAAATTTTTCAAAATTAAAATTTTTAAACCTTTTTACCTTTTTAAATTAAATCGTCCAAAAAACGAAAAAAGTTAAAAATAAACGGGAATTTTTAAATACCTCAAAAACAATTGATTCCTCGGAAAATTTGTTACATGATTTTTAAACATCATTTACCCTTTTAAGTCCTTTGTTGGAAAAGGAAATTTACAAGTCCCCCAAATTTGAAAATTGGGAAAACCGGATCTTGTTTAGATTCCGGGCCAGAAAAAATCAGAAAAATTCCCATGAAATTGTTTTTCCCATATAAAACGAATCATTGTCCCTTAATAGCTTTTTTTAGTTTTGGCCCGGATTACCTTTTCTCCCCCTTTTGAAAACATTTTTGGGGTTTTAATTCAGTTTACTTGTAATTGTTTTTAAAACCTAAAAACTATACAAAAAACCATTCGAATGGCTTTTTTTTTACTTTCAAAAAACGTAAATCCCTTTCCTTAAAGGATGTAAATTTTGTAAGTTTTAGTTTTGTGGGCCCAAAATTCTAAAATTGCCTTTAAAATTGATTTTTTAAGTTTTTTTTTTATAGAAATTTTTTATTTAACCAAAAAAAACTAACTAAAACCTTTATTCAGAATTTTTGGTTCTTTTCTTTTTTTCAAAACCCAAAACATCACCATTACCTTAATTGCACAGGTGAAATATGAACGTTGGAGCCCCACCCGTTTGTCAAAATCGGCCCAAAGGTCATGAAAATATCGCACTAAAAATCGAAAAAAATCGTAAAAGTACGATTTTCATGAGAAATATTTCTTCAAATTGTACTCAAAAACTAACTAACTAACTAGCTACCTAGTCTAAGTCAGAGATTTTGAAGTTCCTTTTCTGTTTTTCATCCAGATGGCATATGCCTTTTGCCCGTTAGAGAGCGAACAAACAGACAGAAACAAACAACAAACAAAAAAACAGTGGAGCTAAATTTTTGAGGGGTCAGTGAAATTGAAGTTTTCGCTTCGCTCGCTACGCTCATCCAAATAAAAAGTATTATATTATAATGTATTATATATATTATTTTCAGAAGCTATTTGACCCGGATCTATATTATTACTAAAAAAAAAAACATTGTCCACTGTCAATTTCATTTATTTATTAAACGTGATGGGCTTGTAGTCAGTGGCGTAACATCTCGAGTATTCTGTGTTCTTGGTCATTACAAAAAAATAAGGTTGAAAATTACTAAAAGGGGCCACTTCACGTTCATTTTTCGAGTTTTTAGATCACAGATAGTTGCTGTAAAACATTGTTCACAGAGTCCGAGTGCACTAAAACATGACGAAATAACTGTATAGGATGGTGAATTTGTTTTTGCCTCCGGCGAAAGGGCCTCCGCCGGCTGGGGCTTTGCCCTAGACCCCAGTTTCCCCGCCCTCAAAACCTGCTGATGGTTTTTAACCCACCCCTAACTTTCAAAACGTTCCTTCGCGCATGTTTGGTTGATGTGCATAAAAAGTCGCTTCAAATACTCTTTGTAGTAGTATAGTTAGGTTCAATCCAGATTTAGGCTACATGCAGAACTAGACACGTTCATATTACGTTGTTTATAAGTACGGTCGACACTCATTTCCTGGCAAAGAATGCGTCACATTGTAAAGAATTATCGCTGAATTGAAAAGAGGTCTTCAACAACACAGCGATTGTTTTTTTTTCTTTCTAGTCGAGATCGGCTTTTTGTCAAATTTAAATACAGGGCAGTGTTTATCAAAATCCCTCCTCCCAACCATTGTAAATATTTTATTATATGTGTCAACTTACAACCAAGTATAGTAAATAATATTGGAAGTGTTCTTGTAACTTCGGGAAAAAAAAGGTGCATGACTGGTCATACCCCAAATTTTCCAAAGTAACTTTCAATCGACAATGCTCACTGTTTCAAATAAGGAGATCATTTGGTCATCAAATATAGTTGTGACGAGACGTTCCGGTTTTACCCCAAGAGTTTCGTTTATTGGTCTGCCTATATTTCATTCAATAAAATATTAACAACGTTACTACTTACTACACGTTTTCAAAAAGTGAATTGACTGCATGCACAGAAAAATACGAAAGCACGGGGAAACTGCGACTGCGATGGTTTTAAATTACTCAAGATATGACCTTCAAGTCGAGATCCTTGCTTGCGACGGCAGTGCTGTCCAGCGTTTTGTGTTTTTTTTTTGTGCGGAGGTCGTAGTACAATTGAGCTCCGCTTCGCTCGAGTCTCGAGGAGCAGCACTGGTCTCCGTGTTCCGAGCTCGCCGAGAGGAAAATTTCGATCAAAGGGAGCTTTTTCAATACACTCGAAAATATCAATTGCGCTTTGAAAAGTTCTCAACCGATTTTTTAGTGCGATAGCTCGTTGGAAAGTGCAGTTTTGCCACTATGCCTTGAAAGTAGTACTTATTAGGAATATGGCTTTGGTAGAAATGACAGAATTTAAAATCTGCCAAAATTACAGACAAAACGTAGCGGTACGCGAGAAAATTCACAGTTTAGTATCTATTGTAAAAATTAACAATCGGTCTCTTTCAAAGCAATCATGAAACTTCACTCTAAGGCACACCAAATAGGGTTACCACTTGGTAAACTAGAATTCCGGACAAAGTTCCAATTTTAGGTGGCACACAAGGGTCTGGGGCGAAGCCCCAGCCGCCGGAGGCGTAAATTTTTTGGACCCTTTAAACCTTCAAAACAGCCGGATACGTAATTTAAAGATTCAATGAGTTGGATATATCGTTGGATTGAAATCTGGGATCAACTCATACATTAATTATAAATATAATAACAAAGCTTACAATTTAATTCTAGCATAGGCCTATGTTTAATTTATTACGTAAAAACATTTCGGAAAGATGAAATATAGGCCTAGTTAAAAGTTATAAAAAATGAAATCCAGTTTAACGTTATCCAATTTGTATATTATTAGGTATTATTATATTTTGTTGAACAATAACTATTTTTCTAAAATTAATGATGATTTATATAATTACTGTGGTCCGTAGGTACCATTTACTAGTTTCCATCTAGTGCCATTGTTATTTGAACGTTAATGCCAGCTTTACTTTTTGAAAGAATACTTTTTTTTACTTCTTGCAGCTTGCAGAAGTTCTTTGTTTTTGGACACATGTTCAAAAAACTCCATAGGGTACCCGAAAAGTTAAGGGTAGTGGGACAGGGCAGTCACGAGCACGACTTTAGCTAGGAGTAGGACTACGGAAAGGCGGCTACATGAAAGAAACTAACTTTTATTCTAAATTACCAAACCAACTGATGTACCAACTTTAGAGAGAAAAAACACTATGTCACTGCAATACTCTAAAATTTAATAAAATGTAGTACAAATATGACTTTTTCACAAATTCCGGACAAAGTGCCGTCCGGAATGAGGCAATTCCTCTTTCCGGACAAAGGCATCAAAATCAGGACTGTCCGAGAAATTCCGGACGGTTGGCAACCCTAACACCAAATTGTGTCGGGTTTGAAACCAGTAGTTTTTCTATCGCAACTGATCCAAAAAAAAAAAAAAAAAAAATCCAAAATTTGACTTTTATGTCACCATATACACACATAAACATAATTACAACAAAATATTTTTTTTGCGTGACTTGCACCCAGCGTCTGGAACAGCCTTAATGATAAGAAATTTGTTGTAGCCGTATCATTGGACCTACAACGTGCTTTTGAGACAGTATCAAGGCCAATCCTTATACAAAAACTCAAGCACTATGGAGTTACGGGAGATGCTCTGAAGTGGCTTGAAAACTATATGCAAGACAGAACACAAGTTGTAAATATTGATGGCGAATTATCAGACCCTATACAAAATAATATTGGTGTTCAGCAGGGTTCAGTTACTAGCAGCCTTGCTCTATATCATTTATATAAATGATATAGGAAATTTCGTCACAAACTGTATATGGTGATGTATGCCGATGATACCCTTGTGTATATCATCTCTAACAAACTAAACGAAGCAATACAAATGTTAATATGATCTGCAAATCATCATGACATTTTTTAAAGCTAATAAATTGAAATATCACCCAGATAAAACAAATTGCATAGCCTACTGATAACTAGCTCAGCTGTAATGAGAGACCAACTACTGAAAAATAATATCAGGCAAGTAAACATCGAAGGAAAAATTTTTGTTTTTCAAGACCATTTTAAGTACTTAGGAGTCATGGTAGACTATTTACTTAATTTCAAAGAACATATCAGTTACATCCCAAGAAACTTGCTACAAAAATTGGGTTTATGCGAAGAAATGTTGGAAATTGTCAAAGTGGGTGCGTCCGACTAGTTTATAACACCATTGTAGCTCCACATTTCCACTATTAATCCAGTCCCTTGCCATAAGACCCGTAGGAATTTCGAACCTCGATGGAATTTTTCTTCGGTCCTGTAAGGGTATACCTTAGGATAAAAAAAATCTTGGGTAGACATCTGGCATTACGGGGCCCAAGTTTTTTACGACGCCATCTTGTTTTGGGCATATACATATACTACGAGTCTAGGTTTTCATTCATTTTCTATACTTTTGATTATAGCTGTAATAAATCTGACGTTTTATTTGAATTCTTCATAAAATTTCAAATAAAATAATACTAATTTGGTCTTCCTGGGAGGCCTACATTGTGGATTATTTTTAGGGAATTACATATTATTAGTCCTGCATATAGGTGCACTAATACACACATACAATCCCTGACCATAAGACCCGTAGGAATTTCGACCTCGATGGAATTTTTCTTCTGAACCTGTTAGGGTATACCTTAGTGATAAAAAAATTGGGTAGACATCTGGCATTCCGGAACAAAGTTTTTTACGACGCCATCTTGTTTTGGACTTATGTATAGTGCACGCTCTAGGTTTTCATACATGTTCTATACTTTTGAATACAGCTATAATAAATCTGACATGTGATTTGGATTCTCCATAACATTTCCAATAAAATAATACTAATTTGGTCTTCCTGGGTACATTTTGCGGCTATTTATTGGAAAATAAAAAATAAAATTCATCACAAAAATTGTATATTATTTTTTATTTATTTTTTTACTCGTCATGGAATGCAAGTGGAATGAATAGACTGCAGTTTATTTTACAATTAATAATACACAAATATAAAAAAAAAACTTGAGTAGACATCTGGCTTTCCCGGAACAAAGTTTTTTACGACGCCATCTTGTTTTGGACTTATGTATATAGTGCACGCTCTAGGTTTTCATACATTTTCTATACTTTTGAATACAGCTATAATAAATCTGACATGTGATTTGGATTCTCCATAACATTTCCAATAAAATAATACTAATTTGGTCTTCCTGGGTACATTTTGCGGCTATTTATTGGAAAATAAAAAATAAAATTCATCACAAAAATTGTATATTATTTTTTATTTATTTTTTACTCGTCATGGAATGCAAGTGGAATGAATAGACTGCAACTTATTTTACAATTAATAATACACAAATATAAAAAAAAACTTGGGTAGACATCTGGCATTCCGGAACAAAGTTTTTTACGACGCCATCTTGTTTTGGACTTATGTATATAGTGCACGCTCTAGGTTTTCATACATTTTCCATACTTTTGAATACAGCTATAATAAATCTGACATGTGATTGGATTCTCTATAACATTTCCAATAAAATAATACTAATTTGGTCTTCCTGGGTACATTTTGCGGCTATTTATTGGAAAATAAAAAATAAAATTCATCACAAAATTGTATATTATTTTTTATTTATTTTTTTACTCGTCATGGAATGAAGTGGAAATAATAACGTTTTCCATTGGCATGCACTCGGCGAGTGCAGAGATGTCATTTTTGTCGACTTCCACTTGAATAACATTGCTAAACTGAACAAATGTAGAGACAAGTAACGATTCTGTGCATACCAGGGCGCACTAGTGCGACCTGCGAATAAAAAACACCATTAGACTGAAATTGTACCCCTTAAGAGGGTAGGGCGGTGGTGGTAGATTTGGGTTGATTCTATTGTTGTAACAAAAGAAGAATCATTGCATGTCCAAATATAGTATCCGAGCAGCAAACAGCATTGTATTTGTTAAAGAAACAACAAAGTGTAATTAATAATAATTGAATTATATTGTTGAAGATGAAAGTGATAGAAGTAATTGTGATATATGTGGTAAGTTTTTTAAGTTTTTTTTTTTTACACTTTTGAGGGCGAATGATTCGGACAATGATAGATAAAAAGTTAATTGTGGGGCTGAAATTATGTCGAGGTGTAGCACTAAAGGCAGTGACTGTAGATATATCTAAGTGCATCATATGCCAAATATATCAACCAGGACAGAATTTAAAGGGGCTAAAAACCCCAAAAATTATTTTTTACCACGTGATCTATAGCACAATACTACACTAAATCACCGTTTAAAAAAAGATATCTTGTAACTGTGATTTAAAACGAATTTTTTAATTATTTTGGTCCAGAAATTTGCGAAAATTGGTGTTTTGGTAAATTTCTTAAATCGGCTTTAAAACCGGCTACTTTTCGCTCCACATAGATACTAGAGCGTAGAACCAATCTAAAATGCCCCTTTATAACATCGTGTCTTAAAACTGTGCCCAAATATACCCTCAAACCGTAAAAATATGCATTCCAAAATCACACCCTATCTTGGTAATCAGCATATTTTTGACCGAACTACTTGCTCAAATTACAAAACAAAACATAGAGAATTTACAGAAAATGCTGTAGAGTACGTCAATAATGACCAATGTTTAAATAATTTTTCTGTTAATTGCTAAATTCATTACTAGTTAGCCTGAATGAAATATATTTTTTGAGTTTAGCGGTTAAATACCCCTTTAAACTTCTACCATGGAAGGAAGACACAACATTTTAAAATATTGCATTTTATTATTTCTGCGGCTGATAAAATGTGTGTCTTCCTTCCAAGGTAATAGTTAAATTCTGACCTGGTTGATATATTTATCTACAGTCACTGCCTTTAGTGCTACACCTCGACATAATTTCAGCCCCACAATTACCTTTTTATCTATCATTGTCCGAATCATTTGCCCTCAAAAGTGTAAAAAAACTTAAAAAACTTACCACATTTATCACAATTACTTCTATCACTTTCATCTTACAATATAATTCAATTATTATTAATTACACTTTGTTGTTTCTTTAACAAATACAATGCTGTTTGCTGCTAGGATACTATATTTGGACATGCAACGATTCTTCTTTTGTTACAACAATAGAATCAACCCAAATCAACCAATCAACCCTCTTAAGGGGTACAATTTCAGTCTAATGGTGTTTTTCATTCGCAGGTCGCACTAGTGCGCCCTAGTCTGCACAGAATCGTCACTTGTCTCTACATTTGTTCAGTTTAGCAATGTTATTCAAGTGGAAGTCGACAACAATGACATCTCTGCACTCGCCGAGTGCATGCCAATGGAAAACGCCATTATTTCCACTTCATTCCATGACGAGTAAAAAAATAAATAAAAAATAATATACAATTTTTGTGATGAATTTTATTTTTTATTTTCCAATAAATAGCCGCAAAATGTACCCAGGAAGACCAAATTAGTATTATTTAATTGGAAATGTTATGGAGAATCCAAATCACATGTCAGATTTATTATAGCTGTATTCAAAAGTATAGAAAATGTTTGAAAACCTAGAGCGTGCACTATATACATAAGTCCAAACAAGCTTGGCGTCGTAAAAAACTTTGTTCCGGAATGCCAGATGTCTACCCAAGTTTTTTTTTTTATCACTAAGGTATACCCTAACAGGATCAGAAGAAAAATTCCATCGAGGTCGAAATTCCTACGGGTCTTACTCTTATGGTCAGGGATTGTATGTGTGTATTAGTGCACCTATATGCAGGACTAACAATATGTAATTCCCTAAAATAATCCACAATGTACCCAGGACGACCAAATTAGTATTATTTTATTTGAAATTTTATGAAGATTCCAAATATAACGTCAGATTTATTACAGCTATAATCAAAAGTATAGAAAATGTATGAAAACCTAGAGCGTGTACTATGTGTATATGCCCAAAACAAGATGGCGTCGTAAAAACTTAGGCCCGGAATGCCAGATGTCTACCCAAGATTTTTTTATCCCCAAGGTAGGCTATACCCTAACAGGATCAGAAGAAAAAATCCATCGAGGTCGAAATTCCTACGGGTCTTATGGCCAGGGACTGGATTATATTGTCCTACCATTCTTATGGACATAATAAAAGTGACCTTGATATTCCCCCAAAACTTCAAAACAAAGGCATGAGGGCACTTTTTCAATGTCACAGACTAACACACAGAATGGACATGCTCGAGCAATTTCCCAGTGGCTTAGTGTTGAACAATTAATCAACTACAAAGTTTTATGTTTTCATTCATGAAGTGATTCGAATTCTAACAAACACAATAATGATTTGCAGGGATCATCATACTAGATCTGCTAAAGATTTTTACATGCCTAATCAAAAAAAGTGTTGTGGGAAAAAAACCCCTGTTTGTAAATGGATTTTAAAAATTCAATGAGTTACCTAAGAATCTAAAAAGGGTTGGTGGGTAAAAAAACAACTTCAAAAGTGCTATACAACCAATGGGTGCAAATTAAAGTTTCCACTTGCCCTAAAGAAGAAATATCAAGTTTATGTACAACCCAGAAAAAAATAGAAAGAGTCTAGCTGCTAAAAAGAAATTATACTACTACTTTTAGTTTGCTTTAAATCGGTCGTTTTGGTACTGTTTCAGTTGGTGTGGTCCAACTTTTTCAACACTATTTATTTCCAAAGAAAACAAATAAAAAACACTTAAAATTTGAGAAATAAAGAACTCATTATTAACGATTTATTTTTACTAATCACTCTGAAAATATACCAATAATGATAGGGCCTATAGAATAATCAATATAATGAACACAGATTGAACTATATATTAAAATAAATAAAAATAAAATTAAATTAAGAAAGGGGATACAGGGTAGGGGACATTTCAAAACATTGAATATTCTTATTTTTGCATGCCTCTATATTTACAAAGTATATTATTTTTAATTAATCATAGGGAAAGATATAAAAAAAAAAACATAAATATTCATATTACCAAATACTAGGAGGAAAAGATATAGCCTATTTTTTGACATCCCATAGGCTGGCTGTATATGAGAAACAGTGGCGGCTTGACCTATACCCTGACCGGTGCCATGGCACCGGTACCTGCCAAGGGTGGGGGGGGGGGGGGCCAGCGTAGCTCGTGAACCCACCCACATATTTTGTTCTTAAGAAAAAATATTGTTAGTATAAAAACGATGTGTTGTGCAAAAGCAGCTTTTGTGTTTGCAAGCCCTGTACAGTATTTTGTCTACGAGTCTTCTAATGACACAAAAGACACCGCACTAGGACAGTGATGTTAGTTTCGTTGTTTGTTATCTAGTTTGCCAATGCAGCTGACTGATGGGCAACTGTAAGGTGGCCTGGTGGCGTGTCGGATTTTGTGCAGTTGCGCTGCGTCTATCTTCTATCTCGTTCTCGGGACAAGTATACTCTTTATGTGATTTGTTTGTTTTTCTTCAGCGAACAAGACAAAGGCACGGAGGGTTACGAAATCTAACGAACAAAGGGAACAACTTTGAGAATCGTAGAGCGGAGTGCCCCTACTTAAGTCACCCACTGAAACAACAATTAGAAGAAATTAAAGTTCTGAATATGGTGTGGGTATATTTTAAAGTGCATTTTTTTAAATTTTGGTGAAAAGTAGGTTTTTATGTTTAGAAAAAACATTGCTAAGCTTTCATTCTGCTGCTCTATAACGCGCAGATTGCCACCAAACATGACCTTGAAGTGCAAAATTTTCCGCCCATTTATTGTTCGCCCCTCCTAAGTATTTTTTCACCACTGGGCATGGGCGTCCGCAGGAGGGGGCAAGGGGCCAGGGGGGCAGTTGCCCCCCCTGGCCCCGAGCAAGCAGAAGTGCTAATTTGCCCTCATTTGATGTGTGGATTTATGATTAATCTTGTATCATTTAAAACGTGCATGGAAAGTCGATTTCTTTACTGATGAACGTTTGTTAAATTTAATGGTTGCCAATTTTCTGCGAAATAAGTAGTTTTTTGTGTATTTTACCTGCAATAGTCCGTCTTGAGTTTTGAAAAGAATACCACTCCATGGAATGACGTGAGTTTTGACTGTCACAATAAAAGGCTTGCAAAAGCGAAAATGTCATATTATCTCAGTGGACAAAAAAGCTAAAAATCGTCCAGCTCAATGTTGGGAATCTGAAGCCTTTGACTGAACGACAAAAAAATGGGAGGTAAAATATTTTAAATGATTTTCTAGTTTTGAGTGGTCGACTGCAACAACAATTACATAATTTTTGGTAATGAATTCAGCCAACTACTTTTTTCTAAAACCCACCAAACGCATTCTAAAAACCTGATTTTCAAAAATTTCGCCTGCAGCGCTATTGTTGGGGGGGGCTCTGCCCCCCAAACCCCCTGGGTTTGCCCAACGAAAATGCAAGTTGTAATTTTTGACCCGCCCTGCCAAAATTCCTACGGGCGCCCATGCCACTGGGTGATGCAGCAGGCACGTATGAATGAGGGAATACCCCACCCCCAACTTTACAAGAGTAATGACCAACAATTTCAACAATTTCCCATTATTGTTGGACGTGATCGCGAACGTAATGATATGCATAGTTGTAACATGGTCTATCTCGTCACTACTCCAATTCTTTTTTTAAATAGTTTTTACTGTAAAAAAAAAGAGATTAATTTTGGTATTGCATTCAACCCACTTATTTTCTTAGAACGCACCAAAACCACTCTAAAAAACTGATTTTCAAAAATTTTTGCCTGCGGCGCTGTAGTTGGGGGAGCCCCCCCAAACCCCCGTGCTTGTTCCCCCTACAACCTGGAGTGGTGGGTGGTACGGAAAATATCTGGCACCGGTCATATTGGAACCTTCAAGCCGCCACTGTGAGAAAAGCCCCAATATGCAGGAATAATCCTTTTTAATAAGCTACCTGCCATTATCAAAAAAACAAACAACTGATACATTTAAAAAAGGATCTGAGGACATTTCTTGTTGAAAAAGAATACTACAATATTGAGGATTTCTTGGCAGACAATGATAAATGTCTTGAAAATACAATTTATTTACATATTAGGCCTATAGATGCCTAGACTAGGCCTAATTATCTAGTAGCCTATCTTATTAGTGTAAAAGTATACATTTTATTGTGTATTATTGTATTGTTGTAAAAGTGTATTTGTAATTAATGTAAATTAGTTTTAATATTTTCTATAGGCCGGCTACATCCTAATTCAAGTCTTAGTCTTTTGAAAAGACGTGTTTAATAATTCTAGCTAGCTTAGGCCTTAAAATGTATTGTTTAACTTAAGTTTTTTTTGTCATAACATGTAACATTATATGCTAGTATTAGGTATACAAAACAAGAACAATAAAATGAAATGAAATGAAACACAAACACTCGATCATTTCACTGTCATTGGTCTCCATGTTTTCTATTTACGTCTTGATTTTACTTACTAGGCCTAGGCCTAACCAACTTTTTTCACTAAAATACTTCACCTACAAAGCCTTTAAACGTCGCTATATTAAATATAAAGGACTTTCACCACAAAAGGACTTTCGTTTGAAATAGCGACGCTTGCATCATTGTCGCATAGTAGAGTAGAAGATTCACTGTGCTAACTTATCTGATGAATGAATCGACTCCAATAATTTTATATTTTTTAGCAAAAGGCTATAAAAGTCCGTACAAGACACGTCAACGCACCCACAATGATTGATTTCACAATTAAAATTGCTTTTATTGTATCGACTTTTAGCCTATTTTTATTGTCCGTCCACAAGGCATTTATTCTGAGACCACCGTGTTCGATTGAAAAGGCCGCGTAACAGAGAGTACATTTTAACCTTGCTATTACTTTCATCACAGCAAGCTAGAAATGCGTATTCTTTTCGCAAATCGTCATTCAAAACACATTTTCGTTCACCCATCACAATAATCTCACCTGTAGGCCCTACTGCAATTGCAATTGAAACGGAAACAAAAACCACACGTTCTTCTCCGACGCACTGCACTGTGACATGCGCAATTAAACGACTGTAACACGAAACACACCCCACTCAAGGTCAGGCACTGACTGACAAAGCCTAACACACGCCCGACTCGACTAGTAGACGTAGAGACAAGGCATTGCCAACGAGAGCAATACAAACTCCACTGGCGTATTGGTAAGATTTCTGAAACACGGGCATTTTCAAATTCCGGGAAAAAACAGTGTCCCCAAAAACTTTTTGGGGACACCGGGACACATTACGAAAAAAACGGGACTGTCCTTGAATTTCCGGGACGTCTGGTCACCCTATTCTAAGTTAACTCGTACCAGATGCCTGTTTGAAATTTCAGTTCAGCCCAATCTGATCAGCGATTCGGCTGATTTAAATAGTACACACACGCATACACATGTACAGTGTCACAGAATAAGCGCCGTTTATCTTGAAATTGTAATCCTCATTCGCTTCGCACACTCGTCTAATTATGTGATCATTTTCTCACGAGTCCGACTTCTCCACAATTAGGTAAGGTAGCCCTACCCTGAATGCGATACTAAATAAATAAATTTATTTTCCAGGTGTTGCTACATTCTGCTCGAAACTTCGCACTTCAGGAGCATGCCATCGAGAACTCTGAAGCGGTAAGAGACTGATAGGCCTCCCAACAAACATTTTTGGGCTTTCCCGCACTCGACCCTTCCGGGACCGCATCTTTTTCCCCACTTGCCCGGGCGGGACCCTTGCGGGACGTCCCGTACGGGTCCCGCCTAGAAGTGTCCTACTGGCCGATACCGGGTCCCGCACGGGACGTCCCGCGATCTTCCCGCTAGTTTCCCGTAGCATCTGTAGCGCGATCTAGGTGCTAAATATGTAGGCTAAACGTAAAAATGAAATAAAAAGTTTTTTATAATATCTGTTACATATGGCTATTTTGTCTTATTTTCGACACCAGTTGATTGCCTGTAGGTGGAAAACCCCATCATGTATTAATTGCAAGTAATTATAAAATTCAAGTTTGGTGTCTCGAACTCGGTCCAGCAGGGCGACTCTCCATCTGTAAGCCAGCATCTAACCGTTACGCCACGGAGGATGCTTGAGCGGAGTGGGAATAACACCCTATAGATTCAACAGCAAATCTACTTTAGTATCGTAGTTATTGTGCGCTTGCTTTGTGGCCTATCCGTATCGTCTTTTAATTATTTTGGATGTGTTGGAATAGTGTTCAGTGTATTATACTAATGGTGTACGGTATATTTTAAATGTGGGTACAGTAAATAATGCTTTCTATGCGCAGCGCATGTTCGAAATTTGTTCTAGTGTTGATAAATGCCGAGGCGGGTGTATCTGCATAAATAAAGTATATAGGCTGTCCGATGCGATGCTGGTTTACCACAAAATAACGGTACTAATTCTATTGGAACATGCAACCAAAATAAAATGACATGAGAGATCTTCTATCTTTTTGTCTCAGTTGGTGAAAAGTAAAACCATGGAGTATGGTGAAATTTTTTAATTACTAGCAAGCTTCGCAAACGCTTTTTCAGGGGGGTGGGGCGTGTTTTTGGATGAGCAAAATTGGTGCATTGAGTTTGCTATGTTTATGCAGATGGTATTTAAATTGATTTCGTTTTCCATTTCTATGGGCTGCGAGACACGCTTGGTAATATTGTTTTAATTTTTCGACGACGAATGGAGGATCAGGGCGCAAAATTATATACACACTACATTACCAAAACGGAATAAAGCATGTAGGTGTTATAAAGTCGAAGAAATTTGGTAAAAAACGAAAAAAAAAAAAAAGCGTAAATTTTGCGATTTATAAAGAAATAATTTTTTTTCTATTACAACAAATTGCACACGAAAAATATTTATTATTAAAATACAATAGGATAAAGCATATAGGTGTTATAAGTCAAAGATTATTCAAGTCGTAAAAAATCGTAAAATGTGATTTTCATGAGAAATAATTTTTTATTGCGCTCAAATTTCACGGATATATTAATTCTAAAAATTTAAAGGGTTTGTGAAAAAATCATAAAATCGGATAATCATGTAGGGGTTTTAAATCGAAGATTTTTTTTTTAAATCGAATAAATCGTAAAAGCGACGTGGCACGTGGCAGTTTCTAAATCATTGATTTCAAAGGCCTTTAGACAATTTCATCGCTATTGGAGTATCGGTTTAGCCGGATGTGTTAACAAACACACAAAAATACAAACAGAAAGAAGAAAAAAAAAAACATTCCTGATTTTTTTCCACCCGTGGGGTGAATGGGAAATCTTTGCTTCGCTCATCCAAAAAGTATTACAAGAGAAAATGAAGCAGGACCAAAAGCTACAGAATTATCTGCATAAACAATTCAATGTTATTTTGCGTGTGCAGATGAATGTTGGCTCCGTGGCGGTAAATAAAAAATAAAAAAGAACGGGTTTTACAAATTACTTTTGAATTTTAATAAAATATCACAAAATTTCTTTTTAATTTGTTGATGTATAAAGCTGTTGTTTAATTAATAAATCAAAAAAAATAATAATAATTATTCATATTACCAAGGTGATTGGTTTTCGTGTTTATTCAATAATGTACACACACAACTCTTTATGGTGGAGATTGACTGAAGTAAAATATGCCCCATTTTGTTTCACAGGCAAAATAGTAAATTTTGTGACTATAACTGGATCGTTCATAAATAACGGGCATTGCAGTTTACCCGTACGTATCATATCCGAATCCCTTCCTTCGCGGGGTTTCTATGCGGGACGTCCCGGGATTTCCCCGAGACGGGACGTCCCTTAACCTTCCCTCGCGCTTCCCGTGCGGACGTCCGTGACTTTCCCCGAGACGGGACGTCCCTTAACTCGCCCTCGCGGGTTTCCCCTGCGGACGTCCCGTGAAATTCCCGAGACGGGACGTCCTTAACCTTCCTCGCGCTTCTCGTGCGGGACGTCCCGTGACTTTCCAGACACGGGACGTTCCGTAACCTTCCCTCGGTTTTCCCGGCTGGGTCCCGTAACTTTCCCAAATACGGAACGTCCCTTAAACCTTCCCTCGCGGGTCCCGTGCAGGACGTCCCGCTTCTCCGCAGTTAACCCCACTTCCCTTAACTTTCCCGCACGGGACCCAGAGTATAATGTTTGTTGGGCTACCTGTGGCTTAGCCTATGTTGAATGTCAACTCATATCCTCAGTCCTCCGACCCTGGACTTATTTTTTTGAATTTCAAAAAACAAAATAATTACTTATTCTGGTTGGGAAAAAATTAAAAAAAGATACTGAACATAGATCCTTTGGCCTAGCCTAATTAGCCAAAATGCTGTGTAGGCAAAACAATTTGTTCATGTTAGTAGGCCTAAATTTATGGTAGGGCCTTAGGCCCTGCTGGTACCCTAAAATGTCACTGAATCTTTGCTTCACTTTCTTTTTATGTTCTCTTTTGTTGTTGATACTGACCGTATTAAAACAATCATTTTTTTTAAATTGCGAATTTAAATATCCGATTGTCATTAGCCTATTATTTCAACTATTAAGATTTGTGTTGAACTTGGATGCTATTTTTCAATTAGATCTGAAAAATATTTGGCTATGTTTTAAATAATTAGGTAGGCCCTACTTAGTACCGGTAGGCCTATTTAATACTAGGAAGCTTCGCAAACGCTTTTTCGGGTGCGTTGTTGGATGAGCGTAATTGTTTAAACCCCCATTCTCTGTCAATGAGGCTATGCTACACTCTTTTTTCTCTTTGTTACCTGTCAACTTATTATAAAATGACCACAAAGATTTTGAAGAAATATCATTATCAAAAGATGACTTAAAATGCTCACGCTTAGAAAAACGAATCTTATTATTTAGGCCCTACCTTATTTCGAACTTTCTTGTATTCCTCCCACGTTGACTGCCTTCTTGAAATTCTGAATACTTTACGCAAGTGGTCTCTCCTATGCATGGATTTCCTAATCTCTGCTGTTAACCATGGGGCAGGTTTTCCTTTAACTCTTAATTTCAAGGGGGGTGCTTGCTCATTTAGAGTTTCCACGGTTACTTTAACAAACATTTCTAATTTATCATCTGAACTTAACCAATTTGGTCAATGGGACCACTTGATATATCTTCATTTACCTGCTTCCAATCAACATTCTTAAAATTTCTAGTAATATTTACAAATTTAGGAAGAAACTTTTGCTTATTAATCTTACGAACACAATAAATTAATTCATGATCACTTAATCCTACACTTATAAGACCCGAATGAATAATATTTTCATTATGATTTACATAAACATGATCAATTAAAGTAGCTGACCTATAATTAACCCTAGTAACAGATTTTATCAATTGTACCAATCCATGTGATCTAGTGAGAATTTTGAAATGATTTACTGGTAATGTCTTCTTACTCAAATCAATGTTGAAATCACCTAGAAAAAACAATTAATTAGCTTCCAATTTTAAATTATTTACTATACTATCAAAACAATCTGAAAATTTTTCTAACTTTACGTGTGGAGCTTTATAAACTGCTGTAAAAATCATTGGTTTTTTGGTTTTACATTCGGAAGCCAGAATTTAACTGACTGCAACTCAACATCTGTCGGAAATTTAACTTTACACTCAACTACACTTGGCATGATTCCGCATGAACTTCTCAGCAATATAAATAACTAACACCTCCCCCTACCCTTTCACGATCAAATCTTAGCATTTATAATTGTAACCAGTTAATAAAACCATCTGGAACAGACTCATCTAGATATGTTTCACAGCAAGCAAATATATCAAAATTATACGTGTCAAGAATAACCCCCAACTGATCTATATATGTATACTTATCCAACTTACGTTTATTGAGATGTCCAAGCTTCATTTCTTTTTGCAATACTGGTAAACCTTTAGCAACATCATCATTTATACTTTGAGACTCTTCGTCGACATCATGATTCATGATTAAAAAGATCTATTTCGTGTACACTTAAAGGGGGAAATAAACAATTCATACAGTTCCATCTCGGCAAAACTCTTCTTGTTCGATTCTTCAGTTCATAGACATCTTGAACTCCACATTGAAGGCACTTGCTGGTATTCCAACTGTCTATACACTTATTTCATTCCCATCGTCCAAGCAATGAATCGTACCGTATGTCTCATTCCTCATATTTTTAAACACATTCAATGAAAAAAATCCTCACATACCCAGCACTCTAGGCTTTTGTTTTTATATTTCTTCTGCAACTTACACATGGTACAATACTTAACCATTCTGAATGAAAATGAATTAGTATTTAAAATCGGAAAAGGTCTTATATACTAATTCAATTAACCTTATTCTGCTGTCAAGAAAGTGTAAACAAATAATATTGACACTTGGCTATAAAACAAAATAACAAACTTTTAAAGCAGCTTATGAGGTCCCCTCAGTAAATTTAAAGACTTGTAAATCCTTACAAATCTGTAAAATAATGAACTGATTTTACGTAGGCCTAAACTTCTAAGTATTATACTATAATCGGATGAGCGTAGCGAGCGAAGCGAAGATTCCATTTCACCACACTGGAGAAAAAAATCCGTAATGTTTTTTTTTTTTCTGTATTTTTGTGTTTGTCAGCACGATTCCGGCTTAACCGATACTCCAATTGCGATGAAATTTTCTGGAGGCCTTCGAAATCATTAAACTTAGAACTGCCACGTTTTTTTAGCGCAATCGGAAAATTATTTTTCATGAAAATCGCAATTTTACGATTTTTTTCGATTTTTAAAAAAAATTTCTTCGACTATAACACCTACATCCTTCATCCGATTTTAATGATTTTTTCACAGAATCTTAATTTTATGAATTAATATATATTCGTGTTAAATTTGAGCGCAATTGAATAATTATTTCTTATGAAAATTGCAATTTAAGATCTTTTTCTTTTTTTAAATTACGATTAATTAAAATTTACAAAATTTAAGTTAGTTTTTTATTTAATTTTATTTAATTTTTAAAAAAAAATCGACTTAGTAATGATTTTTCACAGAACAACAGAAAATCCCATCCGCATAACACATGGCAGCTCAATGCACCAATTACGCTCATCCAACAAAACAACGCGCCTGAAAAAGCGTTTTGCGAAGCTTCCTAGTAGATATAATACCTTGTCTTGGGTACAAGTAAGGTTTGAAAATGATTTTAAATCTAATATGAACTATTTACTTTGTCAGAATCGAATAAAACTTCAATGTTTTTATTATTTTACAGCTTTACCCACACAATCGAGTAAAAAAACTAATTATGCTGTAAATAATGAAAACTAAAACTTCCCTTCAATGTCACTCGTAGTATAACTCTAGAAGATCAAGATGCAGTCAAAATTTGATAGGTTGCTTGTATTTCTGTGTAAAGATAGAAATTTATCAGGAGATTTTCTATACTACTTGACAGATTGGAAAAAAAGACAAACGCATGTCAAAAATTGTTTTTGTTTTGTTTTTTTATATCTGTTCGCATGCTACCGGGCAAACGGCATATGCGATCTTGATGAAAATTGTAGGGGACCTTCGAAATCTCTGAACTTAGACCTGCCACGTTTTTGGGTACAATCGGAGAAATATTTCTCATGAATATTGTACTTTTAACGATTTTTCGATTTCAAGTGCGATATTTTCGTGACACTTGGGCCGATTCTGACCAAACGGGTGGGGCTACAACGTTCATATTTTACATGGACATTAAGGTACAATGGTTATGTATTGCTTTCTGAAATTAAAAGTTAGCCAGAATCCATAGAATAAAGGTTTTAATATGATTTTGTTTTAGATTCGTAATAACAATCAACAAGTTACAATAGAAACTTGACAACAATCACCTACAATGCACTCAAAAAGCACTTGCAAAGGAAAAGTGGTCCTACGCAAACTAAAAACTTACAAAAAAGCTCATCCGTCAGCGCGGCGGGACTTAAGCGTTTTCCTAGTTTATTTATAACAATAATGTAGCTAGCGGGAACATGCAGGTTCACTATGCTTTCTTAAAATCAAGGCTAGTATTTATTGGAGGACGTGCCGTTAGCATTTTAAAACGTAGATTTTGTTATTTCTGTTATTTTCTATATGTAAAAATGTACCTTTCTCCTAAGCCTGTTCAATGCTCAAGCAAGATTGATTGGCTTTGTAACTTTGTTGCAATGTTTGTAGTTTTCATTATTTGTGACCAAGTAAAGTTTAGTTAGATGCATGTTGTTGTGAATGAAAAAGCTACTTTCCATAAATCATCTTCACGTTGTAAATTAAGTTAGCGACTAAGTTGGTTGTGAATGAGCCTTAACCCGTCATTAAAGATTCAAAGTATGTTGTAGGGGCTATGTTCAACATGCAATAGGAAAGACTCAATGTTGTTTTAACTTTAATACTTCCACTAGGCCCTATATAATAAGGTTCACTTTCTGGTATTCAGCCATTAGGCTAAGTGAACTAAATTTTTTTCACATAACATAGCAAAACGTCATAAACCAATGTCCAATATGGTAGGCCTCTGCGAATTTAAAAAAAAAAGATTTTGCCAATTGGTTTGGACCGGTAGATATACCTATCTAATTTGCAGTTCCAAGTCCTTTAGAAATAAAATTTGTGTTTTGTAGGCCTATGCTTACACGCATTGAAGGACAGACATAAAAGGATAATGCATTTTATAAAGGAGCTTGGTAAATACTTTTGAGACATTAAATCAATAGTGGACCAGTAGGCCTATCAATGAATTGAAAAAAAAACTTGTGATTCCCAACATCCCCGTTAGCCAAACATGCAGGCATATGAAAAGTACACCCTCGTCAATATTCGAAACCTTACGAGCCTTCTATTTTGTGCCCAACCTTAATTATTCTTCTGTTACAGAACCTTAAGAAACTTCAGCTGATAGCCGCTCATCTCGGCTACCAGGAAGAGTCAATGCATCGCAGCGCCGTTTTGGTTGAAGAAGTTAAGGAACAAGTTCGTGCAATGCAGAGGTAGCAGACATCCGGCCACTCAACATCTTCCGGATTCACTGTCAAACATGTTGCTAGCGTCACTATCATTATTAGTGAATCTTGAACAATACTTAGGCCTAACATTAACCGTGTTGATAAATGCACTGGCTCAATCAATCAAAACATTGTAACAAGTATAACAGTGTACATAGTTATTTTATTGTTCATTTTTTATGGCTAAAGGAATTGAGACCTATAGAACCAAAATTTTAGCAAACAAAGTTATTAGTGGATGTATTTTGTTATGTCTAGATAGTTACTTATCAATACCCAAAGTATGTCAGTGTAGTCTATTTAATTTAATAATTTGCTCTTATCTGAAACTTTCAATTGCAAGCACAATCGATCATATGGTAGGGTAGTTGAATTGTTCCCTTTGCACTTGATTCTACATCTGCTGGTCCACCTATTTCTACTAATAAAATGCCTAAGGATGAAGTTGTGCCTCTTGAGGAAGACAAGAGATATCGGGATGACTCAGACTGTGAGTCTGATTAGTAAGTCATACATGCCATCATCCCCAATTGGCGATTAAACTGTACCAGTTTGAGCCAAAGTACACCAAAGAGGAAATGAAAGACCGGAGAAGATTTAAAGCCGAGAATCCCATGCGTGAGGAGAAGTATAAGGGGACCCTGGGTTGGTGTTTGTGTTCCGTCTGACAAGCAATGGAGAGCGATGTGGAAAGTGTGTGTTGTAACGAGATGGACAACGTTGGAGGCATGATATATACAAAAAGATGCATTACTCTTCACCTCGTTTGAAATAATGGTCCTTAAAGTAAATCATTTAAACATATTGCGCTACCAGATTCTCCTCCGCACTACAAACAGTCTCAAGCTAAGGAAGTTGTCGGTTCCCATCGACAATCTGGAAACGAGTGGTGGCAGTATCTGGCACAAAACATGTTTTGCAAATGGGTTTATTTTCACAACTTAATCTAGGGATCAAAAAGCTAGCCGATGTCCTGTCATGCATACTAATCAAGATTTGTGAATGCTTTCCTAGAAGATAAAGGAAGAACCTCGAGCTTTGGCTAACTGAAGTCAGAGATGCTCTATAGCCCAGCAAAAATTAAATATTTCATTATTTTATTAGTAACTAGGAAAACGCTAAAGTCCCGCCGCGTTGATGGATGAGCTTTTTTAAGTTTTAGTTTGCGTGGGATATCTTTACTTTTGCAAGTGCTTTGTTTTTCTGCCGACACAATGTAGGTGATTGTTGTCAAGTTTCTATTGTTTCTTGTTAATTTGTTATTATTTAACATTAAAATCTTACATTAAAAGCTTTATTTCTATGGATTCTGGCTAACTTTTTCAACTTTTTCTTTAAAAAGGTACTACATCACCATAACCTTAATGTCTATGTATAATTTTGAACGTTGTAGCCCACCCGTTTGGTCAGAATTGGCCCAAATGGCACGAAAATATTGCACAAAAGTCAAAAAACTTATATTAAAAGCTTTATTTCTATAGATTCTAGCTAACTTTTTCAACTTTTCTTTCAGAAAGCAATACATCACTATTACCTTAATGTCCATGTGAAATATGAACGTTGTAGCCTTACCCGTTTGGTCAGAATCGGTCCAAATGTCACGAAAATATCGCACTAAAAAACGAAAAAAAATCGTAAAAGTACGATATTCATGAGAAATAATTCTTCGATTGTACCCAAAATGTGGCAAGTCTAAGTTCAGAGAAAACAAAGGTCGTGTCAAATTTTCATCAAGATCGCATGCCGTTTGCCTGGTAGAGAGCGAACAAACAGACGAAAAAAAAAAAAAAAAAAAAAAAACACCCGAGCTAAATTTTTTGGGGTGGGTGTGAAATTGAAGTCTTCGCTTCGCTCATCCAATGATGCAGTTATGCGCAGCCTATGTTCTATAAATTTCCAGAAATAATGAAATAATCCAGAAATTAAAATTAAAATTAAAACTATGCAGTAATAAGAAATAAATAGCTAGGGCCTATTTGTTTTTTTTTATAATTCACACCTTCATTTTTTCACTTCATTTCATTTTTTCATAATCTGTAACTAATTTTACTTATTGCTAAATGTAATTTGTATAAATTAATTATTTTTTGTTATTCTGTCTTAGGGCAACCTTTAATATAACAAAAGGCCAGAGCTTTGTTTAAAAAAAATAAAGTTTTACTACTATATAAAATTCCAGAAATAGTAAAATAATCCAGAAATAAAAAATCTATCCTGACCGGCAACCTTTGTTGAACCTGGGTCCCCCCCATTCCTGGTTTAAAGGTGCCTTAGACGACTACTATATAGACTAGGACAACGCCAAAGTCGTTGTAAGACGAGTGAGCGAATCATGTGTTGAGTACTCGGGAATATTCGAGTTGATTGATATACAGTGGAACCTTGATAAAACGGTTTCCAGGGAATGTTCCCCAAAAAGTGCTATAACGGAAAAACAGGAAATCACAAAAATACTCCAAAATTTAAAAAATTGACACTACTACATTGACAAAGAGCAGATCCTAAATGGGGTCTTTCTGGGAGATTTTGAGCCAAAACATCACTCGAACACATCGACTTTGTAGCTCAATGTATTCAAATCTACATTATCAATAAGCCTGAACATAACGTGACACTATTCAAAAATAACATTCGAAAAATATCACTTTATATTCGCAATCTATTTTGAAAGACTCGCTCTCTGTTTTACATTGCACATCGTTATCGCGCATCTGCCTGTCTACCAGTGCTGTCAACACTAGGCTGCCTAGCCCCTTCATTGCATACCCTTGCTCCTCCGTCGACAAGTCCTACTGCAAGCACGTGTCATCATGTGCCAGCGCTGCCTGCCGCGAGAAGAGAAGAAACAACTACAAGGTCAAAAATCTTGGTTGCTTACTCGCAGTGACACGTTTTCTAGGAGGGTGGAGTGGGGGAAATGAAACACGTGAATAGCTGTTACATTGTTGAAAGGATTTATTACACGTCACGGATTACAACTTTAGACTAATAAATAAATGACACTGTGCTTGGAAACACATCACTCCTAATTAATTACGATGTGGAGGGTCAACTTTAGACAAAATAATAATATAGAGTCCTCCGCAGCATTTTGAGGGCACTACTTTTCCCTCAAAGAAACAAATTTACAAACATGCCGACTAATGCAGGCCTACCAATTATACCTTCGTCAAAACGCCGGACCCACCACCAGGAGATGCGTGTCTCGACGTTGCCAAATAGAATCAGATCAATACTAACAATATGGTCCCGCTTCAAACACGACACATTAAAATTACTTTTCTGTTATGTTGAACGAACTAGAGCCTCCGTATCGGCAACGCTGTCCGAAAACTGAGGCGCGCGCCTAAAGGAATTAAGGGTTGAAAGGTGTACAAGACTACTTATTCCGCTCGAATGAAGAGCGGCGAAATAAGCAGTGCACTCAAATTGCTGCGGAAAAAATATAAAAGACACATCATATAAAATGATGTGCAGCTATACTGCCCTAAATAAGCAGAAGGCGCCCTAAACTACAAAAAAAACATGGTTTTGGTAAATTGAAAAATTTGTGAATTAATTTGCGCTGCAAAGAATATTATTATAATTTGAAAACAATTGTAATAATTAAGTTCTAAAATCAAATGGAATTTATTTCGTGGATCTTAATATGATATTATTTATATGATAATCCAATTACTTACGGTAGTTAGGGCTTTTTGCGATAAAAATCACCGTATTTGAAAACAATTTACTTCCACCGTCATTGCCTTTAAAAATACTAGGTTAAAAAGCCCCATCTACATGGCAAAAGTGAACATACTGCCTTCTTAGTAAATGCACATAATTTCGTAGTTAAGGAAAGTACATGACAAAGTACACCTATTTACAGCAAGTTAGAGCTTTCTTGCTTAGCACATTTTTTTCCAACGGCCTTGCCATGTTGAATACCACCCAAAGGGGCGTAGGACTCCTTTTCGAGTGGGGGGGGAAAAAACAAAAACTGCTGCCAAGCACGGGGGGTTTGTCGCCCCCAAACAACAGCGCCGCAGGCGAAAATTTTGAAAATTAGGTTTTAGAGTGTGTTTGGTGCGTTTAGAAAAAATTTAATGTATTTTTGTACAGTAAAAACTATAAAAACTAAAATAAAGTTGGAATAGTTAAGAGATAGACCATGCATGGCTTTTGAGCCAGTTCAAAAGAGCTGAAGGTATTTTCTTCATTATTCTGATGGTTCTCCTTCCTTCCACTGTCAGTGCAAGTAATAACTTAAAGTAACCAGCCACAAACAAAAGTCTTCGTTAAACACACACCCATAACCCCAGTATCGGACTGCAATACCGTGTCAAACATACCCGACGCTACCTATGGCATTATAATGTGCTTTTATATATTACAAAAACAATAGAATCACAGTGGGAAATTAAAAATTTGGGAAAACTTCTTTAATTCAGAATGTGTTTCCGTCCCGTATTTCGGCGAGACTGAATTCTAAGATTCTGAAGTGGGGGGTCACGGGTAAAAAGTGGGGGGGAACATCCCCCATTCCCCCCCCTCCCTTCCTACGCGCCTGAATACACAGGTTCTCGATAGATCACCGAAATTAAGCAACATCGGACGTGGTGGGTACTTGAGTGGGTGACCACTTGGGAAACACCACATGCTGTTGGCAAAGGGGGTGAAGCAGATCGCCAAAGTGTGCCCCCGATTGAAAACGATCTTGCACTATCACCCTTAGCCACTTTGCGGAGAACAATGTTCAAACATGTTTCTGGTGTTGGATAAAAATCTAATTTAAAAAAAAAAAAACATAAGGAGAATGTTACTCCGTACCTAACGGTACGTCGAACTCAAAATAGACCAAAAGGGGTAGTTATAATAGGGCCTTTTTGCTTAGTAGGACAGTATAAGATTGTTGAGATCACAACTACGGACGGACTCGAGAAGCAAGATCCGGGCAGCCCAAGAGCCAAACCAAGTATAGTGAGTTTCCTGCAACACAAATCATAACATCAGAAATTGTGTACCAACAACTCAATAAGTAAGGAATAGAATAGAATAGAATGAACTTTATTTGTAAAAGAGTATCAATACAAACGGACGAGGTTTCAAACACTGTTCGCTCTTCAACCTAACCATTACATTAATCAAAGAATTAAACAAATAAGTTTAGATTTTGTAAGAACAACTTATACGACCAACTAACTAACATTAAATTGTATGAATAATATAAATACTAATCAATGCATATGATAATTACAATTGGTTCATTTCTAAACATAGAAGAAATATAAGCATAGTACTAATACAGTACACTATAAATATACTAAGATAATGTTTCATATTGTTCATTTTAAATGCAAATGTTAAAGATACACACTATGTTTTTTAGTAGCACGATATAATTTGCCATTATTATTTTAACAAATTTAAAAATTTCTATGATATACGAAAAACAAGTCAAAATAGTGATTTGCCGTTAGCATTCAAATCGCAATCTTCTATTTTTAGCCCTTTAAACAATCTAGGACATCCAGAAGACTTTGTTCAGCACTCTGTAAGACCAATATTTATACTACATATACAATTTCATTGGAGAGAAAAGGACTAACATACCACCAATATTAAAACCACACAAAATTATCTAATGGAAGTAATATCTCACAAAAAGCTATATGCAAAGTTGAATTGCACATTTTTTTAAAGTTGTTAATTTATAGGTCCTATGTTGTTTTGCTAGAATTATAATAGCCTGATGATAAAAACATTCAAATATTTTAATCAGTAGGCCTAAATGAAGAATCAATTAATAATTCCATAAATAAGTCTTACTGATTCGACTATAGCTCTTGCAAAATCCCATTGGGTCGGCCTATATATAAATCACTTTTGATTTTGAGTAACAAATAACTAAAATCAGTCAATTTTGCTTCCTTATTAGAATAAACGTCACGTTCTGAGAGTTCTTAACAAAGGCAATCTGAATGTATAATTTTACATCCATAGTAAATGCTTGCAATAATCGTATTGTAGGGATTATAAAAAGAGCAATCATTAGAAGAACGTCGCAATCGATTTTGAATTTTGTCTCTGCAAGTGTAATGTTGCTTAATTAAAGCACGGTGGTTCTCAACCTGTGGTTTTTAAACTTGTAGTCACATCGACATAACGATTTCGGGAAATTTGAAGTTAGGTCATAAATACAAATCAAGGAGAATGTGCATTCCAGACAACAAATTGTTCAGACAAAAGCCCTTCACTATTGGAAAGGGGAACTAATGAACAATTATTATTAGATTTTGATGTATTCCCACGCTCGTAAGTACCGTACATATTCACATAAATTTTGCAACGGTAACAACGCTCTGGAGAAAATTTAAAATGAAATTACATATGCGAATTCTAAAATGCACAAAACCCGTGACATTTTTATACAGAACAAAGCAATAAAAACTACGGTATACTTACACCATATTGTGTTATAAGCAAAGTCGACGCATCTAGAGCACGCAGCTTCCGGTTCGCGAACACATTTTGAGTCGCGTTGATGGATGAGCTTTTTCGTAAGTTTTGGTTTACGTGGGATCTCTTTAATTTTGCAAGTGCTTTTTTAACGCATTGTAGGTGATTGTTGTCAAGTTTCTATAGTTAATTGTTAATTGTTACATTATAAACCTCAAAAACTCATATTAAAACCTTATTTTTAATTTAATTCCGGCTAACTGTTTCAACTTTTTCTTATTATTATACAAGCACAGGTTCGGGGGCCGGCACATACGATTAGGGCGCTGGTCTCTTTGAGGGCGTGGGTTTGAATCCCGCCTATGTCCTTCCAGTGGTTATGCTTAAAAACCCGTACCGTATATAAGTCTTAATTGGATGAGAGCTCGGGTGTTGTTTGTTTTTTCTGTTTTGTTGTTGGCTCTTACGGCAAACGGCTTATGAGATCTTTATGAAATTGGAGGGACCTTCGAAATCTCTGACTTAGACCTGCCACGTTTTTCGCTACAATCGGGAAAATATTCTCATGGGTATCTTCTATACCGTATTGATTTTTCGATTTTTATGCGATTTTACGTGGCTTTAGTCCTGTAACGAAATTGCTCTAGCTCTTCAAATAAGAATTAGGGGCACAACCCTATAACAAGCTGAATAATTTAACTAAGTGTT
>JAMZAV010006356.1:0-36775 GCA_024449915.1 Sweltsa coloradensis
TTTTTACTTTAAAAAATAAATGTCTTTGTTAGGATTAAGCATTTAGCATTTTTTTCCTGGTCAAAAGGGACTGGGAAATAATTTTTTTTTTTTCCCCCTTTCATAAAAAGTTTTTTTTTCCCTTTTTTTTATACATTTATATTTTTTTTAACAAAGGGAAATTTTCTAAGGTTTTCGAGTTATTCACCGTGTTATTGTGAAAAAAAAAAAAATTTTTCGGGGCTATGAGAAAAGTTTAGGCGATATGTAATTTTTGGCTTAAAATAATGTGTCACTTGTTTTTTTTTATGAAATGTGTTTCAGCTCCATAAATTACTAGATTCAGAAATTTTCAAATATTGTTTGTATGTTTTTTGGGGGAGGTGCCGGTCCCAAGTAATCGTTATGACACGCGTTTAAATTTCCCACATGATTGTTTTTTTTCTTACTGTATTTCATTTGGGTGCCCTTTTTTGTCCCTGTGAAATTTAAATTTATTTTAAAAAATTGGTGACCCGTAGCAAAGATTCCTTTTTTTTTTCCCTACACGGGAAAAAAAAACCCGGAATTTTTTTTTTTTTTTTTTTTTTCTGTCTTTTAAAAACCGTTTCCCGGCTAAACCGAAAACCCGATTGCGATAAATTTTATGGGGGCCCTTTCGAAATCTCAAACTATACGCCACGTTTTTTAAAAAAACTTTCATCGACTCAAAAACCCCTACATGCTTTACCCGGGTTGTAATGATTTTTTCACAGAACCTTAATTTTATGAATTAAGATATTCGTGCAAAATTTGAGCGTAATCGAAAAATTATTCCTCATGAAAATCAAAATTTTAGGGGTTTTTTCTTTTTAAAACCCCTTTGACTTATAACCCCAACAGCTTTATCCTTTTAATTATTTTTTTCAAAAGAACCCTTTAATTTATAAATTTAAATAATTCGTTTTAAAATTTGAGCGCAATCGAATATTTATTTCTTATGAAAATTGAAAATTTTACGATTTTTTTTTTTTTTAAAAATTACTTTTAAATTTTAAAAAATTTAAAATTTTATTTTTTTTTTAAATTTTTAATTTTTAAAAAAAAAATTTTGGGACTAAGAAATTTGATTTTTTCACAGAACAACGGAAAACCCGCTTAACACATGGCAGCTCATGCCCCAATTACGCTCTCCCCCAACGCGGCGGATTTAAAGCTTTTTCCAAATTTTTTTTTTTAAAATAAAAAACCCTATACCCAAACTCTAAATACCCCCAGATGCGGAAAATTATAAATATTAAATTATTTCTTTTGGTGGATGTCCCGGGTCACGAGAAACATTTGTAAAAACCACCCCCCGCGTTTAAAATTCCAGGGTTTTTTTTTTTTAATATTGCTTAACGTCTCATATTTAGGGAAATTTGGGGCTAATCGAGACAAAAGGGAGGGACTAAGGGATGACCGGGGGGACAACGGGTGTGTGGTCAAACCAGCCACAAGCGTTTTGGGAGGGCGGGGGTTTCCCCCACTTTGTGGTCGTCTCCGTCTGTGCATCTCCCCTTTGTTGTCTTTGCCCGGTGGGGTCGTGGGGGGGTAGTCAAAGGGAAGGGGAAAGTTCCCCCGAGGGGAGCCCACGTTCTTGTTCTAGGTAGGGTAAAATTTTTTAGTGCCTTTAAAAATTTTATATTTAATTCCAATTCGAATAGGGGGTTTAAAACCCCAAAATGCCATTTGGAAAATTTCGTTTTTTTACCACCCCTCCCCAAGTTTACCTGAAAAAGGGGGAAAGCAAAACGGGAATATCTGTTCAAAAATTTAAAATCTATATTTTTGTTATATATTTAAATTGAGCATAACTTATTAATATTTTTCCAAATATTTTTTAAAATAATTACAGTACACAAAAACCTTTTTTGGGAACAAATTTAAAATTTATCGCTCTATTAGGTATGTGTAGGGAAAATGCCTTTCGTACGATTATCAAGAAGCTGCCACATTACATCGTAAACCTCAACCGAAAAAAATTACGTTAAAAGGGATTCAAAAAATTTTTTTTAAAAACTATCTGGAGTAAAGTTAAACCCTGTTGTAAAAAAACTTTTGGGCGTTTGTGGACCCGGATTTGTGGACAGTTTTTTTAATAAAATGGTTGACATTTGCGATCAGTCATGGGCTTTAGGCAGAATTGCTTGTGGGATTTTCCCGAACCTGCATTTTTAATTTTCTACCCCCAAAAAGTCCATGTACGTGAGTAAAAACAGATTCTCCCCGCAACACGTCGGTATAAATTGAAAACGTAGCCAAAAATTGGGAATTAAATTTAAATTTCCAATCAAAATCGTCCTTTGGGGTTAAAAAAAAATTTTTCAAATTTTCCCTTTTTCCCGTGAACCAAAACTTTTTTTTTTTTTTTTTTTTTTTTTTTTTTTTTTTTTTTTTTTTTGTGCCTTTTTTTTTTTTTTTTTTTTTTTTTTTTTTGGGGTTTTTTAATTCGAAATTTTCACATTTTTTGTTTGCATCATCGTTAAATTTGGTTCTGTTTTGGGTTTTAATTAACTGTCATACACAAAACCGCCGGGGTTTTTGTGAAATGTGCGTCCACGTTGCGCCTGCTTTTACCCGCAAAGCGTTTTTGGGGGGGAAGAATTATGTGTGGCTCGTTGGGGCCCTTTTGTGGCTCGTTGGTTTGTTTTTTTATCGTAAATTTCTTCCCAAAGGGAGAGGTCCAGGGTTCGATTCCCCAAAAGTCAAAGTTTTTTTAAATTCTGATTTGGGGCTTACGTCCATTTATTTTGTCCTTTAAAAAGTTTGTAAAAAAGGGGACTTTGGGCCGTCCTAGCAACGAAGGGAAAATAATAAATTTAGGTTTTGCCCCGAAAACGGCCTTATTGATTCGGGGGTTGATTCCGGTGTTCCCACTGTCCCTAAACCCCTGATTGCTATATTTCCTATTAAAAAAAACATCTTTGGTTTGGGAATCGCCCCCCACTCGCCATTGCGTCGGGGGCCCACAGGGGTTTTCTTAGTTGCCCTTTTATTTAAAGTCCCCCACTGAAAAACAGTTAATAATAATTTTAACTGATTTGGGAGACTCTAAATAAAATCTATTTATTATTTATTATTTATGTTTTTATTTATGCGTGCAACATTTTACGCATTCGGAGAGCAAAAATCATGCGTAGCAACATTACGACATTCCGGGCGGAGAGACAGAATCATGCGGAGGGAACATTCACCCACTTTGGAGAGCAGGAAACATGCGTAGAACATTCCAGCACTTTTTGGGGAGGGCAGAATCATGCGTAGCAACATTTTACGCACTTCGGAGAGGGCGAATCAAGCGTACAACATTCACGCACTTTGGAAGACAGAATCATGCTTTGGGAAAAAATTCACACAAATTTGGGGGAGACAGAAACATGCGTAGCAAAAATTCACGCCCTTTGGGGGAAAACAAAAATCATGCGTTTGCAACCCTTTCAAAGCCCCTTTGGGGAGACAGAATCATGCGTAGCAAAATTAAAGCCCCCTTTTAGAGACAGAATCATGCGGGAGCAAAATTTTCCCCAAATTTGGGGAAGGGCGAATCCTGCGTACAATTTCCGGGACTTCGGAGAGAAAGAATCATGCGTAGCAAAATTCACGCACTTCGGGGGACCCGAATCAGGGGTAGCAACATTCACGCACTTTCGGGAGACAGAATCAGCGTAGCAAAATTTACGCACTTCGGAGAGACAGAATCATGCGTAGGGGAACATTAAAGCACCCTTTGGAGAGACAGAATCCTGCGTAGCAACATTCACGCACTTTTCCCCCAAGACCCGAAACATGCGGGGCAACTTTCCCCCTTTGGAGGGAAAAGAATCCCTTGGGAACCAACATTAAAAGCACCCTTTGGAAGGGGCCCGAATCATGCAAAACCCAAAATTCACGGGGACTTCGGAGAACAGAATCATGCGTAGCAACATTCACGCACTTCGGAGAGACGGAAACATGCGTAGCAACCCCCCACGCACTTTTTGGGGAGACAGAATCATGCGTAGCAACATTCACGCACTTTGGGGGGGAGACAGAATCATCGTAGCAACATTCACGCCCCTTCGGAGAGACAGAATCATGCGTAAAAACATTCAAAGCACCCTTTTGGGGAGACAGAAAACATGCGTTTCAACATTTACGCACTTTTTAAGACAAAACATTCGTAGCAACATTTACGCACTTTGGGGAGACAGAATCTCGTAGCAAAAATTCACGCACTTTGGGGGGAGACAGAAAACATGCGTCGAAAAAATTCACGCACCTTTTTTTTTTTTGGGGGGGGGGACAAAAATCATGCGTGCAACTTCACGCATTGGAGAGACAGAATCATGCGTAGCAACAATTTACGCACTTTCGGAGAGACAGAACATGCGTAGAAAAATTTACGCCTTTGGAGGGGACAGAATCATGCGTAGGGAACATTTCACCCCACCTTTGGGGAGACAGAATTTATGCTAGCAAAATTCACGCACTTCGGGGAGACAGAATTTATGCGTAGCAACATTTACGCCTTCGGAGAGACAAAAATCATGGGTTAGCAACATTCACGCCTTTTGGGGAGACAGAATCTTGCGTGCAAAATTACCAATTGGAGAGACAAATCAGCAGCAACATTCACCCGGCCCTTCGGAGGACAGAATCATGCGTTGAAACCCTTCCGCACTTTGGGGAGAAAAGAATCTTGGCCCTAGCAACATTTTTCGCCCCTTTTGGGAAAGGGCATCATAATGCGTAGCAACCCCTTTACGCACTTTGAGAGACCCGAAATGGGTTGGGAAAAACAACACTTCGGGTTTTTGGATGAATTGGGGTTTATTCTGTGTTTTTTCATTATATTTCGAAGGGTTTTTACGGTTGTTAATTATGGTTTATTTTTTAAACTTACGGTTATCCCAAATAGTAGTTATTTATTTGTCATTTTTTTTGACAACGTTTCGTGTTAAAATTCCCTAGCACTTTTTAAGTCAAAAAATTTTTTAAAAAAAAACTAATTCCAAAAGATATTACATAGTATACGCCGTAGCAGTAAACCCGTGTACAGCAGGGGCCGATACGCGGCGTGATCGTTTATCAAAGGTATATAAAAAACCTTCGCGTAGAAAAACGTAGTTTGGGTTTCCCCCAGAATTTTAACTCCCCCAATGGAGGATTTAAAAGGGGAAACGAAAAATGGGATTAAAATTTTCATCGCAACCTCCATCGAGCGATAAGGGATTATTGCTGATATCACTGCCCCCCCCCCCCCTCCCCCTGGTAGCATGGTTTAACGCATTTAATTGTGAACTGGGTAGACAAAAAACTAAACTTCCCAAAGTTTTTTTTTTAAATTTAAAAAAGCACCTGTAAAATAAAAGCCCTTCTATTAAATTAATTTTTAAATTTTTTTTAACAATTTTGTTTTTTTTGGTTTTTCCAAAAAGTATCCCTATGACATGTTGTTTTTTCAAAAAATGCGTAAGCATTTTTGGGGATACGAGTCCCCCGGGTTGTATGTTTTCCACGTATGCATTGGTTTTTTTTTTTTATTTATTTCCTTTGTCATCACAAAGGGCAATTGTACATAAATTTGGTTTATTTTAAAAGAGCCATCTAAAAAAAATTACCACGTGAAAGTGATAAAAATGCAAGTTTTGCAGTAAGAAAAACAGGGATTGGGGATGTTTTTTTTTTTTTTTTTTTTCCAAGAAACAAACATAAAAATTATCATTAAATTTACATCTAGGTGCCCGTTAGGGCGCCGCAGCCCAAACCGCGTGCGTACACACTCAAGCACCTTATTTTCACCAAAGAGTTGGGGTGATTTCGAGGGGTTACCCACCCCTCATTTAAAGTGATGTGAACTTGAAAAAATATCACAAACGGGGGGGATTTAGGGACCCGACAAACATGCCAAAAATTTTTTTGGGGGAAAAGGGCCATTCCTTCTTGGTGAAAAAATGGGCCCTTTAAACATGCTCAAAAAACACTTTAAAAGGGTGTTAGCTACTGCTAGCTAGTAGTACTGCTACTGCCCATGCTAAAATCTAATACGTCGGGCCCCCGATTCTGACCAGACGGGGGGGGCTACAATGTTCATATTTTTCATGGACATTAAGGTTATAGAATGATAGTCTCTTTTGAAAAAAAAAGTTGAAAAAGTTTGTTGGAAGGCTTCCAAATAAAGGTTTTAAAATAACCCTTTAAAAACACTTGGCATATAATCAACAAGTAACCATAGTTACTTGACACTTGTTGACGGTATAAGCAAAGTTAGGCGGGAAAGTGCGATACGTAAACAAATGGCGGACATTTAAAAATTTTCTTCTTTGTGTGGAACGAGAAAAGGTGTCATTATACTCTCATAAAACAAATCAGAAAACCGTCCCTGGCCTAGGCCCAGATGTGGAAAATTATTTATAATGCAAAGTGTAGGTCTAAAGTTCCATTTGGCTATAGGACTAGATAAAATTATTACTTACATTACATGTTTGACAAGCCTAGCAACCCTAGGCCAGCACAACATAGTTCTGATATGAACTTGCTCAACTGTTTGTTTACATAATCGCAACAAACAATCAAATCATTTCATACAACTTGTCTTTCGATTGGCCTGCGTTTATGAATGCACTGCCATCTAGAATAAATATAGAACTTTTTCGAGCTCTTTGCTATACGCAAATCTTTTTAAAGTGTTTGGATTTCGTGATACTCTTTCAACCATAGACATCCTATATAATTGGCTAGACCAGCAGTCGGTGGTCCACTTCCGGTACAATTAGAAGCCATCTTAAAATGACAGTTTACATGTTAATCAAATGGGAGCGATTTGTGGTCAAATAGTTCTAAAGATTGCCGCCAGGTTGACAGGTAAGCATACTAGCCTTTAACACCAAATGATTACTAAATTCCCTTATGCAATCACTTCGTATTGTTTCTTTAGTCTAATACCATGCTGCACAAGCTAAAACCATATCAAACAATCCAGTAAAATACTTTATTGCATTAAAAAAACATAAATTAAAACACCAAAACGCCATCTTGAAATGGGCCGGTTGAGTCTTCAATTTGCCCCGCTCGCGCCTGTGCGGAGGTATAGGAGACTGCTAATCTAGCCTACTATAGGGGTTTAATATATAAATGCTTTCAACTCACAACCCATGACGTTTTCCACGATACCGTTCAAGAATACCAATTCCTTCGAAAACGAAAACGACTTCGTTTTCAAATTGCGTTTTCAACTCATCTCCCACGAACTCAAGAATTGGGGTCCAGTCCTTATACCGTCGTTATACCATGGTTATACCACCTATACCAGGATGTACATGAATCCGGGTCTAGATATTTTACATCCTATATTGTTACTGCTAATACCATAGAATTAAAATTAACTTTGATAAAAATATTATATTTTAGCAAATAATTTTGTAATGGAACTTGAAAAAAGTAATGAGATCACACACATAACAAAAACTTGTAGAAATACAGCCAAACCTTACACACTCAAAAGGAATGAGATCTAAAAAAGGGCCAAGCTCATCTACCCTTCCACATAAACGTACAGTGTCCCATAACAGCATCCTCGAAAAGCTTGGCAAAATAGAATTTGCATGTTATTACGTTTAAATTAATTAGAAAAAAAGAACTTGGATAAACTATTACGTTAATTTAATAATCGCAAATTCTATTTTGTCAAGCTTTTCGAGGATGCTGTTATGGGACACTGTACGTGTATGTGGAAGGGCAGATGAGCTTGGCCCTTTTTTAGATCTCATTCCTTTTGAGTGTGTAAGGTTGGCTGTATTTCTACAAGTTTTTGTTATGTGTGTTTCCACATACGGAAGAGATACCTGACGACGAAACAAATCGAGAGATATAATCAAACTGGTTTAGTCCTGCTGCTTTACGAAAAGTTATGATTTGTTCGGATGGCATGTTATAAAAAAATATCATGGCCGACTTTAAGTTTTAAAAATCTATTAATACATTTTATTAATTGATAAAATTAACATTTTTCTGTGTGAATTAGTCACACCAACGTTGTCGGTACAGACACCATCGATAAGTGAACAATGGCCAACCAGAGATGCTCCAAACCTCACTGACCTAACCCAAGGATTGATGGATTTATGACCATAACGAAAGTTCAAAATTTTCTGCCTTAAGAATGACTCGAATCCAGGACCTTTTGTTTTGAAAGCATGTACCTCTGCAGCAACTGATAATAATTCATCACACACAGATTGTGATTATATTCAGTCCTCTAGTATATTAATTTTGAGAGTTTGTATCCGGAATTTACTCTTCCCCCCATGTTCGGCATTCATCCTCACCATGCTATCTCTGGAACTTGGCTCACGTTTTTCTTCTCCGCTCTTAACTTGTTGCGATGTTAGCGCGCCGTTAGTTGCTGACGTCATCCGATGTGGTGGATCTTGAAGGGGCGAGTAACTTCGAACAGCGAGGGTAACTTTCTGCGCCCCCAACAGTTCCGCGTACCCGTCCATCACGGAGGCGATGAAATGGAAATCCGCTTCTTGATTCGAACACTAAACTCTCCCGGCAAACATATTTGAAATCGTTTACGAATGATGATGTATTTGTCAGAGTCTACGGTTAAGTTTCACCTTCCGTAGTAATTGAGCAGTTGAAGAGGAAAAAGCGAAACGCAGATCTCTATAGTATACGCTATACGCGCAATCGCAGGTCAATAATCGCGTTTAAATCCTATGTTGATACGGTCTAGGCCTACTTTGCTACTTCGTTTAAAGTTGCGTATGTCAAATAAATAAATGTTTATTTATGGTGTCCACATTTTTCAATGAATTCTAATGAGTATTATTCTACATCCAAAAAATGCTAATTTCGTGAACATTAAAAAATGTATCCAGTTCGAAAACAAGAAATTCGATGTGTAACTAATTGAAATCTATGGGTTATCAATCATTAGATCAATAGTTATAGCCAATTTCCAACTATGAGGTCTGGAATACGACTGTGGGAGCCTTTTAGCCATACGTACTCTTTTGCTTTGAGTTTTAAAGTAACAGATACCATTCACAAAATTAAAAAAAAAAAACTTCTGAGGCGCTCGTTAGTCAAACGAAGGCAGAAAGCCAATTTAAATATAAATTTTGTCTATTTTCATTAATATAGATTTTCCGACATACGTAATATTATGTAAATATTAAAACTTGGGGTTTTGTTAAAAAAAAATATACCTCAAACCCAACCTTAATTTTGAGTTTTGAAAGATAGTTACTTAAGTTTGGTCAGTTTTATGCTCAAGTAATTCAATAATTATATTATTTATCTCGTTTTTGATTTGCAACACACATAGCAAGGCTAATTGGTTTTTCCATTCCTCAATATCAATTAACGAAACAAGGCAAACTCGCATCTCCACGGTATAGACTCAGTCTCTTGAGTTTCAGCAAACATCCGCGAATAGAAAGAACCAGGAATTTTAATCAAAGCTTTCTTCAACTTTATTTGTTCGTGCTTTTTTATTTAGAGTAATTTTTGACCATTCTGTTTTATTGTGTGTCAAGCAATGAAGTCCAGGTCTTAATGAAAAAATATGTTTGAAAAGTAATATGGCGTTAAGTTAACGTCCGTCAACTTCTATAATATGTAATTTCAATCTTGCGGAATAAAGGAAATGTTCAGTATTTCCTTATCTCCAACTTTCACTCGATAACTTTCCGTCTCACGGGAGTAGACGGTTGGAAAAAAGAATATCTATTTTTGGTGGCTGAAGTTTTTTATTGACATCGAACTAAAAGAATATTTTAACTCGCGAATTACAAAGAACGGTTGATTTAAATTTTTTCTCAAAAATATTTTTCGTAATTCTGCGAAAAGTAATGAAAGGCGTTTCTTTTTAATCGTGTTTAGATTCTACCCACTCTGTCACATAACTGTTTTCCGTAGGAAATTTTTAATTTTAAAGCTGACGTAGCATAAAACTGTCTGCGCCTGCACCATTGCACGCAAAACAAGGATTGCTTATATATCCATCAGCAGTTTTAGTTCCTATTATTAGTTGTTAGTGTTGTGTATTTTGCCTGTCCCATGAGGGACAGGTCGGTCAGTGTGTGATTATGGACATTAATTTACATTTAAAACAACATAATATTCCAGTTGTAAAACTTATTTACAAAATAGGACAGTTAATGCAGACTTAACAATTGCAGAATATTTTCAAGACGTTTTGGTGGAGGTGCCGTCTCATGTATTATTTTTGTTGTTAGGCATTAATTATTAACACTAAGATTCGTAGTGGAAACCGGCGACGACTATTCTCTCGTCTATAGCATGAGCTTCTTGCGTTATAAGTGCTTGTTGTAATAATCTTCCATATCAAAGCTAGTCAACCAAAAACACGTCAATTGAAAAATATTGTTAGTCAGATTATGGAAATTTGATGATTTATCGACTATACAATGGGTTTGACTATTGCCTCATGATGAAACTTTACCACAAGAATGGAAATATAAGCTGAATAATAGCAATCATTAAAACAGAGTAATGTTTCTGCATGAAATCAAATTGCGTTTCGCTCGTTTGTTTGTTCGGTCTAAACCTTATCACTCTACAAAATATGCTATTTCGCTGCAGTTGTCCAATAATAGTGGTCGTTATATCCCCATAAATCATTTGCGATCGAATTGCAGCATGAACGCAGCATTGCTCCGCCATGTAGCCACATGGTGTTTTAATCATATGTTCAGTACTTCAAGGCGATTGTGTTTCCTGTTATAGAAAGTCAAATATAATAAACATATTTGTATAGTCGCATCGTTCATTCCCACCCCCCCGAAAAATACAAAAAAAGTTAACCTACAACTGTTTGGGGAAACCAGAGATAATATCGCATTTTTTTATATGATGCACTGTTTTCGCCATGGCAACTGCAAATACAAACTTTACACATCCTCTACCAAGCTATTGCTACATACTTATTAAATTATTTGTTTTGTTGCAATTATTCTAGGGGCGCCTGTGCGGCTAATATCACAAGTGTTTTAGGGAAGTCTGGCGTTCTACCTTAGTGAAAGCCCGGCTGTTGTGCGCTTAATGCTATGTACAGATAAAATACTTTATGTAATGAAAAATGAGCAAAAACGATGTGTAACCCCTAGCCAAGACTTTTGTTCTCCGATAAAGATAACATAATTACTCCACTATACTATTTATAAAAGTAATCCTAGTCTAAACATTATCTTTTATATTAGTCATCACATGCTTGTGAAGTTGATATATTACTTTACTTCACAACAAAGTTCTGTAGTTTTTGGCGTTAAAGTTTGGCCTCATAGGACCTGAATAACGTTACATTAAAGCAACAAATTATTATGTAAATGTATTTAACAGAATTTAAATAAACTTAAGATGTATTAGTCTCACAACAACATTGGCATATTTCCTTAATTTTAAAATAAATCTTAGCCTCTTTATATCTCAATTCCTCTTAGTTTGTTTCTGCTTCAAACGAGCTATGGTATTTCTTAACTGAAAACTTCCGTCTTGAAACCACGTTTCGAAAGCTTTGACCCCCCAACCAAACAAACACAGGAACTGAACATTATTTCGTGTAGCGACTCGACCCTTGTTTCATATTTCAGTTCCGCGGGTCTGTTATGTTTGGTAACGCACCCTGCTGAATAAAGGTGATTACACCGAGGTCCCTGATATTTAATGTGACCCTAGCTCGCATAAAAAACTACACCGTGGTTTGCATGTTATTATTCCCTGTGCTCACGTGCGCGACACGGGTCGTATCATTCCAGTTGGGGTGGGGGGGGAGATTGCCCAACCCGAATAGGTCTAAAAGTGGGCCCGGGGCATAAATCAGGCGGACTACACAAACAATCCACATGTGTTGGTTTGTTTGTTTGGTTGGGAGGGAAACAACGACAAACTGTACGTATGTCGTTTACATGTCGATAGCATTTACGTGTGCCGTGTAAAATTATTGCACCTCTGCGTTGGTTAAAATTGAGAGGATATGCTTTGGGGTTGCGCGCCGTTTCATAATCGTCTTACCATTATTGCGATAATGAAGGAAATCTTTCGTTCGGTGTCATTAACTAGGATAAACATTAAAAACATAAACAAACAGAATAAGGGTATTATAAAATTATAAAAAAATGAAAACTATGTACAGGTAGTAACGTTATAAATATAATATTGGACTTTTCAACTGTTATTAATATATTTATTCAATGTGATATTTCCATTTTCTTTACAGACATTTTAATGCAAATAACAATAAAAAAAAAAAACACAACAGACAAGACAAAAAAACAAAAAAAACATTCCCAAAAAGTTTCTAAATATGGCTGTGTTTTTAGTAACCAAATTATTAACAAAAAAGTTTTTGAATAAAATAAAATAACAAACAACATAACATTGAATTGACATGTTGTGCAGTTGGTGTATGAAATAAAACTATTGATCTAGTGATGAAATTGACGGACAGAAACTCTTCCAAATTGCTGGGTAATTAACAGTAGGCACACTGATTGTATATTGGCCACACAGGAAATCAAACCAGCTTCCTTAATTTTTTTCGTGTAGTGGCTTAGATGTATGTGCCAGGGATTGACCTGTTTTCCCAATTTGTACGAAAATCACCATCATATTAACTGGGTAAAAAACTTCAATCCTGGCACATGAATCTAATGCCACAACACGAAAATTTGAGAGCTGGTTTGATTTCCTGTGGGGCCAATATAACCGTGTCCCAAAGTGTTAATTATCCAGCCTTTTGGGAAGAGTTTCTGTCCATAAATTTTTTTATCACTAGATCAATAGTTTCATTTCATATACCAACTGTCCAACATGTCAACTCAATGTTATGTTTTTTGTTAATAATTTGGTACTTATACACAGCCATATTAACATTTTTGAAAAATGTTTTTTGTTTTTGTCTTGTCTGTTGTGTTTTTTTAGTTGTTAGTTTGATAAAAATTTCTGTAAAGAAATCGAAATATCACATTATATATATCACTACACTTTGTTCCAACATCATTTAGTTGGGTAAAGGGGTGTTTCCACCATTTAAATCTTGGGCATCACCAAATCAGCACCGGCCTGTCAAGCTCGGCACCTCATATTCTTCCTTATTTTCTTGTCGTAACACCAACTCTCTCCACTCTTTCCTGTCCTCCCACCATCTTTCTCTCTCTTCAACCACTTCCCACTCCTCTCCTCTCTCCTCCACATCTGTCTGTACTTGATCTTGCCATCTATCTCGAGGTCTTCTCACTCTTCTCATATTCTTTAGTTCAAATGCTTGTCTTGGGATTCTATTCTTCTCCATTCTTCTCATATGTCCATATCATCGTAGTCGCTCCTTTCCCATCTTGAACTTTAGGCTCTCTACTCCTACGTTCTTCCTTATCATACTACTTTGTATCTTGTCTAACTTTGTCACACCTGCCACACTGCGTATGAACTTCATCTCAGCTGCCTGTATAGCCCTTTCTTCCTTCCAGCCCATTGGCCACGTTACAGCACCATATGTTAAAATGGATAGATAGGACATCTTATACAGGAGCATTTTGCATTTTTTAGGGAAATACTCATTCCAAATTAACTTTCTGATCTTTTGGTAAAACGTTTCTGCCAACCCCACTCTCCGCTTAACTTCATTCCCTACTTTTGCTTCATTAGTCACAATACTTCCTAGGTATTGGAATTCATCTTTAGTTCTACTCCCCTCAGTGTGATCCTATCTTTATATCTTTGAGACTTTTTGACTCTTTGCATCAATAAAACCTCACTCTTTTTAATGATAATCTTCATTCCAAATTCAACTGTCACCTAATTCCATTTAACCACCTTCTGTTGTACTTCTCCACCGTTGTCTCAAAATTTAAATTAATATATTAATAACAGTGAAAAGTCCAATGATTTATATTAATAAAGGATAAAATTAGTTTTTTTTATAGAAAAATAGAGGTAACGTTTTGTTTGTTGGTATCGAAAATACGGGTGGGTGAGTTGAAGTTACGAATCGTTTTATAATTTAATATTCTTGACTTTTACTCACGATACATTGAACTATCCTCTATTTAATTATCATATTATTATTACATTTTATAAGATATGTTTTATACATTTTTTAAAGTTTCAATGTAAACTGAAATTTCTAATGGCAAAACCGACATTCCAAAATCCAAATTTATGTTTGCTACTCGTTGTGGTTTTTGTTGGTGGTTTTTTTTCATTGTTAATCTCAGCACCACTTATTTTTTGAGAAACATCTTTGAGACGAGCTTCCGGGCAGTGACGTTAAGAGAGTGAATTAGTTAACCGTATGTTTTGCGGTCGGTCGATGTCACCCTTGACCCGCTGTCCCCTGTCGCTGTCGTCACACTCAAACCCCCCGCAACTCAACTCAGGGAAGAAACAACAGATGCGAGCACGAAGCAAGAGAGACGGTTCGTTTAGTGTCCCCCAGCAACAAGAACCAGGCTTTCGAGAAAAGACGACAGAGAACGATTGTTTTAAAATTAATTTTACGCCTTGAAGTTTGATTTGTCAATAGGTTAGTCTCATTATCACTGTACATATAAAAATTTTTCTTAAAGATTTACAACTAAAGAAAAAGAAAATCGTTGGGTATTAAAAAATACTATAAACAATGCGTCAAATTTATGAAATAAAGTCCAAAGTTTTAACTTTTAAAACTTTGAAAACTATGAATTAATTGATATACGCCCTTTTTGTGTCCCTTATACATGGGTTTTTATTTTTCCCTACTTATTGTTGATACTATTCATATTTCCCAAACTTCCTTCCTTTTGTTTAGGCATTTTAAATTTTTAAAACAAATATGAAAAAAGTTTAGTAATTTTAATTTTTTAGAGCTCTCGTTTTGATTAAATACTGATGTGTTGAGGCCCCGGGGACAGGAAGGGCGTGACTCTAATTTCTATTTATTACCATGATTTGTAATTTAATAAGCAGAAGTAAAAATCAACATTATTATTTTATCATTGCTTTAAATAAAATTACAAACATCTTGATGCAAAAATGGTAATTTTATTGTGAAAAACAGTTTGTGTAGTATAAAGTGTGTAAGTAGGCTATAAGAATAATTGGATGAGCGAAGCGAAGACTTCAATTTCAATGACCCCCCAAAAATTTGCTGGGGTGTTTTTTTGTTTTTTTTTGTTTTTTTTTTCTGCCCTGTTTGTTCGCTCTCTCCCGTGCCAAACGGCATAACCGATCTTGATGAAAATTGGGGAGGGACCTTCAAAATCTCTGAACTTAGAGGTGTATTGTTTTTTGGGTACAGTCGAAGAAATATTTCTCATGAATATCGTACTTTGACGATTTTTTTCGATTTTTTGTGCGATATTTTCGTGCCATTTGGGCCGTTCTGACCAAACGGGGGGCTACAACGTTCATACTTCATACATGGACATTAAGGTTATGGTGATGTATTGCTTTTTGAAAGAAAAGTTGAAAAAGTTTTCCAGAATTTAAGAAATAAAGCTTTTTAATATAATTTTTTTTTTTTTTTTGTGCGATATTTTTCGTACCATTTGGCCAATTCTGACCAAACGGGGGGCTACAACGTTCATATTATACATGGACTTAAGGTTATGGTTATGTAGTACCTTTTGAAAGAAAAAGTTGAGAAAGTTAGCCAGAATCCATAGAAATAAAGCTTTTATAAAAGGGTTTTATACGGTGAATAATCCCAAATTGACAGAGTAACAATAGAAACTTGACAACAATCACCTACAATGCGTAGGCAGCAAAACAACACTTGCAAAAGTAAAGATATCCCACGCAAACTAAAAACTTTAAAAAGCTCATCCATCAACGCGGCGGGACTTTAGCGTTTTCCTAGTATATAAATTTTATAATACATTACCACGCGATGGGTACTTAGCTTGATTAAGATCTAAACGTATGAAAGCATAATAAAAAAAGTTTTCTTTAAATATTTTCTTTGAAATAATCCGTGTGATAACCATATTCCTAAAAATGGTTTTGAAATGTTTGTCATTCTGTCTCCGTGCACGTTTATTAGAGCCTGTTGACACGCCATTAATTAATAAGCCTAGCACAGCGTGTGGGGGACAACTGCTCTCCTACTTTGACAAGGACCCGCGGGTGTTGTTCATCCCAAACGCTCCATTGTGTGGTAATAAATTAAACACAAAATATAATTAATTTGACAAAGAGCAATAAACAAATGTGATAAATTGTGACCGGTCATTTTGTACTTTAAACTCATCTACCATGGTTGAAGGTTATATTGAACTGATAATAGAAACAAACAACAAAATGTAGTTTGGGAGCAATTCTATTAATTCTTTTGCAATGGACAATGGTAGAGAGCGCCCAATTCGTAATAATTTGATTCGAAAGACTCTTGAAGTATTACTTCTTAATTATATTCAAAGGAAGTTAAGTCCCAATATATCCATGTACTTTAACTAGGAAACGCTCAGTTGGACGCGTTGATAAGCGAGCACGTGCTATAGCTAGACCCACATTGCACATTTTTTTAAATTTTAAAATTTGTGACGTTCGCTGTCCACGGGGCCATGTTTCCAATATTATTTATTATTGCCAAGGTATTTGGGTAAACCCGTGGGTAAACCTTTACTTTGTGGATAAAATCCACCGCCATCTAGAGGACCTTGACATCATTTCCTTGGGAAAACTATTTTAACTCTTTGGTAACAAATAATACACTGCTTCCTCTATAGTATTTTGATTACTTCTAGTGGCAGTGATAGTGGCCAGCCACCTCGAGCGACTTTTTGTTGCCATGGTAACGTTACTTTGGTTAAAATGTAATTTCTATCTACACTACTTATCGGATCAAAATAAAATTAACATATTCGTGACCGGACGGACATTCTAAATGATTTGGCCACCTCAGATTTTGTCGCCGTTTAGTTTGAAAAATACTTTCGATTCACTTTAATGTAACTTTGTAACTTTTTGAACGATTTTGCCACAAACTAATGGCATTCAATCCAGATCGAAGATTGCGGATGGTCCAAATTTCAACTCGATCCGAACCTCCGTTCGAACGTTATGGCGGGACATACATACATACATACATACATACATACAAAAAAAAATCAGTGACTATTTTTTCCGGCAGAGTCAAATGGAAACGCTCGCTTCGCTCGCTTAATAAGTATTTATTGGACATAACACTGCTCATTATCAATATTTATTTGTGATATTTCGAATTTTATTAATAAATTATGAGTCATCATGAGTACTCTTAGTACACATTGTCCACCTATATGGAATATTTTTTGTCCTAGTGTATCTTGATCCAATCCTACGTTATGTATATTTTGATATTGTCAATAATCTACTTCTTGTAATTTTGTCATCATCACCATTTTTTGTGATCTTGTTCTACTGTAGGCCTTTATTTTATTTTTTGTCGTGTTATTATTTTATTTTTATCAATTGTGTTGTCAGATATTTTGTTTCATGGTTATTTTGTTTATAATTTCTTCTTTTATATGGATGGGGTTGTTAATTTTTCTTTGTCGACCTTCAGTTTGCAAAAGAGTTTTGAATCAAAGTCGAAATACCACAAATAAATATTGATAAAGACCGGTGTTATGTCCGATAAACATTTAAAGAATAAATACCTGTTCTATTAGTTTCTTTTACCTAATTATCCATGTAATTTAATTTGAGAAACTTTTATCGTAGCCCGCAACAAATAAATGTTGATTAATTAAACAGCTATGATGTGTCTTTGGTCGATGTGTTTAATTCTCGTCTCCCTCTCCTTAACCCAAGGCAGAATGCATTATCTCACCAAGGAAGGTCTGATTCAGCGTTAATATGCTGTATTTATTTTAGAAGTTAATGCGTTGTGTCTTAGGGGCGTACACCTGGATTTCTTTCCCCTCCCAAGGCAAAACGCACTCGCTCATGATAATTTGACTGTACACGGCACACTGAGCTATGTTCTGAGATAATTCTTTCTTATTTGGCAGTTGACTTGTTTGTTCAGTGCTGTTCTTCACAAACCAGGATCTTCACATTTCTACACTTTAATGTAATCGCCCATCACACAAAATGCTTTTGGCATAATTTTAATTTTAAATGTTTTCCTTTGTTCAGTTACAAGCTTTTATTTTAAGTAAAAGTTAACATTTCTGAAATTCCAATCTCCAAAAAAGTACAAAGGCGCTATAAAACAATATTCTTCTAAGTTTCCCGCTTTTTCCTAAATTCTTACTATGAGAGAGAGAGAGAGAGAGAGAGAGATGATATATTGATATTTGATATTTGATATTTATTGGCTTAAAGGCGTGCTACATAGGGCTATGGAGCCCCTTTAATTGTAGCCAACCTCTATAATATACATACATAGTACATAGTATGGTTACATATGAAATATACAATTTGATATTATAAGTTATGCGTAAGAGTATACTAAATCTAATACAAATATTTACTCCATGCCAGTACTTAATTATATATTATATTCTTATACTAATAGTGATTCTAAAACCAGAATTATCAACATTATCACTTAACTGCTAAAACTAATGCAAATATTTACAGTGAAACAATGTTTATTTTATACCGAAGCATAATGTTAATTAGGAATAATATTAGGAATAAAAATAGTAATAATTAGTCTTAAAATAAAATACCTGTTACTAATTTATAAATAGAGCGTACATATTCTGACTCTAGTACTGTGATAACTGATAATATGTTTGCAGGATACCCTTTTTGTTGGTTTGTTATTGGTAAGTAGAAAGTAGAGTATGGTGGATTTTACTCCTGAGCATGGTGGCTGAATTTTTGGAATAGGTTTGCAGTAGATATTGGTTCCAGAGGCGGCTTGCTGTTATGATGAATGATTTGTGAGAGAGAGAGAGAGAGAGATAGATAGATAGATAGATAAAGGTCTTTATTTTAAGGCGGGTTTAAAGGGCTAGTGAAGCCTTATCTTCCATCCAACCTAATACTACTACTAATAATAATACAAATGATAATGAAGGCCTAATGAAAATTATAGTTTAATTTGAACACAAAGTAATTGGCCTGATGAAAATTACACATAATTAACTGAAAACATAAACATTTGAAATTATGATAAACAATAAACACAATTAGCTATCATTTCATTCTCCGCATTCATCCATCGCTTTCATACAGTTTCATTATAGTACAAAGAAGGCGTCCTCGTAAAGTTAATAGAGTAACACAGGTAACCGAGCAAATTAATATGTAATTTATTTTCATTATTTGGGTTGTTTGGGTGTTTTGATATTACTTATGTTTGTACAGTTAAGAATTTGAATAATAGGAAGTAGTGGCACTTTTAAAAGCATAGAAGTTATTTATATATTTGTCTCTGATTTCAGACGGAAGAGCATTCCAAGTTCGAATAGCGTGGATTTTGAATGAGTGGTCAAGGAGATTAGTTCTGTGTATGGGAAATGAGAGTTGTGTACCGGATCTAGACCTGGTATTAAACATGTGGTTTGAGTGAAGAAATTGAAAGTTAGAGGCGAGATAAGACGGTGACGATGTTGAAAGTAGTTTGTGAACTAGGCATATCGGAGGGAAGGTTTCTACGATCCTTTAATCTAGCCCAACCAAGCGTCTTAAAACCCGGGGTTATATGGTCAGATTTTCTTATTTCCCAATATAAATCGTACACAGGAATTTTGTGCCTTTGGAGACGAATAGCCAGGTCCTCGGTCAAGTCATTGTAAACAAACGTCGCAGTAATCGAAATGGGGAATAATAAGAGATTGTACAAAACATTGTTTTTAGTTTAGTCGGAAAGAAATTTTTAGTCTGTTTAATGAGTGTAGTGCAGCATACGTTTTTTTACAAACGTGTTTGACATGTTCCGTCCAAGTCAGGTCATTAGTCATAATAAGTCCTAGGTTTCTGACTTGTTGTTGAAAGGGTATTGTTGTACCGTTTAAAGAAACGTTGTCGATTGTCGAGTGGTCTAATTTTGCTAAAAGTTTGTGGTAGCCTAAAATAATGATTTGTGACTTATTGGGGTTTATTTGCAAAACGTTTTTAGTTGCCCAAAAAGCAAGAGATTGCAGGTCTTTGTTTATCAATTCAATTGCTTGATTAATTAGTGAGGGAGAGACATGTATATAAATTTGCAGATCGTCTGCGTATAGGTGGTGATAGCAATAAATGAGTGAATTTGAAATGTTGTTAATGTACAATGAGAATAACAAAGGTCCTAAAACACTTCCTTGCGGCACACCTGCCGTCACTGGTAACCAATTCGATTGATTGTCACCTGAGATAATGCACTGTTGCCTGCCGCGGAGATACGAATTCATCCATTGTAGTGTGGAAGGAGAAAAATTTATAGATTGAAGTTTGCTTATAAGAATGTCTATGTCAACGGAGTCAAAAGCTTTGCTAAAGTCAAGTAGTGTCAGTATGGTAAGTTGTCTACTGTCCATGTGAGTTCTTACGTCATCAGTTACTTTAATGAGTGCTGTGGATGTACTGTGATTACATCGGAACCCAGATTGGTGCTCGTCTAGAATTTGATTTAATTTCAGAAAATCTGATATTTGACAGTGGACAATATATTCCAGGGCTTTAGACAGGGCGGGTAGAATGCTAATTGGGCGATAATCATTGGGTGTAGAAGGATTTGTCTTTTTAGGCAGAGGGCGGACAAAGGCTTGTTTCCACATATTAGGGTAGGCGTTATATGTAAGAGAAAAATTAAATATGTGTAATATTGGCTCGATTAGGATGGGGGAGAGATTAATCATGAATTGAATAAGTTTAATCGGTATTTGATCTATTCCTTGAGCATTTGATTTTATTCGTTTTATGGCGTGCAAGGCCATTCTTGGGGTAACATGTTTAAAGTGAAATGGGTCGTAGGTTGGCTTAGCTTGGTTGTCTTCGATGTCTTTTATATGTGAATGTTTTATTGAAGGATCAAAATTAAAGGGTAGTGTAGTGAAATGGGTATTAATTGTATCTAATGGTATGTCAAGTGGAGAGAGAGAGAGAGAGAGAGAGAGAGAGAGATACTTGGAATCTTGTTAATCGGTACTTTAGTAAATTAAAAAATTAAAAGGTGAACCCAAATCAAAAAATCATTACACAATATATTCCATACTGTAGGTTGTTTCCAGAAACAATTTATACTTTATTTTTACTTGTTGGTTTAACCAGTTTTACCATTTTACCGTGATTGTTTTTTCAAATAAAAGTTGTCCATGATGTTATTATTGCATTAACCTTGTCCCCCTAAATCGCATAGCTTCATGAATTGCGCAGCTAAGTAACAAACATGGCAAAATGACAGCACGAACTTGTTCGAACATAAAGCAACAACTGACCGAGCCACCTTAAGGCGGCGTCTGCAAATGGAGACATAGCTTCTGGAAGGATTAGGGAGTAACAAACCCTGCTAATTGTGGAACTAGGGCTGGACTAATAGGCTTACAGGGAGTGCAGACTTAACCCCGGCGTAAGCTGTTGGTGGTTCCCGGGGGCTGGTTCGAGAATCGAAACGTTATTTTGGAAAAACAACGTTGTTAACCGATTGACAAGTGAGACTTCTCTGACTCTGACAGAGATTGGTCCAAATCGCCTATTGGTAAATCAATTTTACTAGCAATGAATCCACCAACCACATAAAAAAATTATTTCGTTTCAATTTTTTTTTTGTAATTGCATACGTTACTCAATTTGCATGGAATCTTACATTTTGTTGGAGATTTAAATATACTATTCATCACAAAAATATGTGCTGTTACTTTATTTCTCTATCATGATAACTTATTGAGAATGTATTTATTATAAAATGACGGTTGCTGGTTGATTTGTCTGGAAATAGTTACAGCAAATACCATAGAGTACAACGAAAATAAAACACATAGAGTCATGCATCTACTCAGTCACGGAACTGATTTTTATTGAAAGACTTTAAATAAATTTAATACACAATTACATGAATATTCTTTTAAACGAAATAAGTTTGTTATTAAGAATTAATTTTGCTTATCACTACCGGTGTGTCGAAAGCATTTAAATACCACATTCATTTTAAATGCCGCTATTGTTTGCTTCTAGTAAATCTCATGCATTTTTCGAGAATTTTAAAAAGGAAAACTTTTTAATGACTATGAGAACCACCCGTTTTCGTGTGAACAGCGTATAGTTAAGATACGCAAAGAAAATAAGTACGCCCCAGAGTATAAACTAATGGCCCATTGTTCTACCAACGTATACATACTATGGTTAATATTATTTTATCTTAAATTTTTTAGAAACTACTACTAAAATATCATACACAAGTGCTTTTAAAAGTACAGCATTTGGCTTTCCAGTGTTAAGGACTAAAAAAAACAATTCTCTTTAATAATGTTAAACATATGGTCCATATTAACATGGAGTGGGATGACGAGACAAGCAACTGTCTCCTAGTCTGACAATGTAAAGCAAACCAAACTTTTTCTAAATTATATCTGCTGTAGGCTACACACCGGATTCACCCGGTGCGTCCATCTTCTGCTGACTCATTAGGGTACTTGTCACAGGTATGACAGGTAATGGCGGATTTAGAGGACTATTGCCGGTGACGGGATACAAACCTGCGACGTACGGAATAAGGGCTTCACGCGTTATATAAGCTGCATCTTACCTCTCTTCACTTGCTCAACTCATCCGATATAAATTAATAATAAATACATAAATAAATACATTCGTATTAAGAGTCTACCCAATTCTCAGTCACAGAACTGATTTTCAGTGGGATACATTAAATTTAAAGCAGACCAAACAAACCCTGCAGGCGCCAACTCCATCGACGAGCGAACAATGACCAACTACAGACCGACATATTTAAGTAGAAACCACCGAGCAATGAAGCTGGACACGATTCCACCCGCAAACAGTGTCAGAATTAACAAGGCTGATTCGGAACAAATAATTTATTATGTGTCTCGTGGCTCGGACGGTTCCAATGTCACCGTGTACAGATTCCTAAGCCAAGAACTGAAGAACTTCAGTCCACATCAGAAGTTAAAACACTCCTGACTATAGCTGGAATCGAACCCTGGACCTTCTGCATTGGAAGCGGAACACATTAAAAGTTTAGTTAATGTAACGTAGCACATCATTCAATGTATTGTTCACATGTGTTTGGTATTTGCAACAACAAAATGTCTTCGTCACCTTCTCCCGGTGATAAACAGAATTCGCTACTTTGAAACTCGCAACTCACATCCCTTATCTCATCCATCATACTTACGCTTTACACCCAATTCTACTCTTCGGTCTACATCTTGGCTCCCTACACTCTACCGGCACTCCGTTGCACTTCCTCATCCCCTCTCACCTATCTACCGCATGCACATTTTATCCAGCTTACATCAAAGGTGGGTCCAAGTCTGCTGTGACCGTTTACCTGGCTACACTTGAGGAATTCCAGTGGATCATTAATTCCTACCCTCAAAGCGAAAATATTAGCCGTGTCAACAGATGAAAATTCCCAACATAAGCCTCCAGCAGTCCGGTGAAATGTGAGCGTCCGATATTGAACATGTTTGTGCATGTTAGCGTGTAATAACCAGCGTTTGTGGTTGATTGCGCGGCAATGTGGCTCGGTGAGAATCGTTTAGTTTCAGCACCGCAGAATGTCCAGTTAAATCGACACCATATTATTAGTTAATACTCTGACTATAATTTTTGAAACCCCGCATTAATACCAGTGATATACGAGGCAAGTTTTGTTGTGAACGCGGGCCGGGCAGTTACTCACCGGAAATGGGTACGGGCGACTAGGAAGCACGTAACTAGCCATGGGTATCGGTCTATCTAGTGCATCAATTATTTATAAACCCAATGAAGATAAGAGGTAGTGAAAGATTGTTCCGTTGTTATTGGCTGGTTCGAGTCCCGGAAATGGAAATGAGTTATGGGAATGTGTAGCGGTTATTCCGGGGGGCAGTACTTAGTTTTAGTTATTGGATATAGAATCTGAAATATACGGCCAAATATATAATGTGAATGTCGGTATTTTATGCTAACGCGATATCACGTAACACATTTCCGAGTATTGTTAGGACTTCGTAGAGTAAATGCTGTAAACAAAATGCCCCATGAAGGATTTATTTTGAGATGAGATACAATAATATAACATTTGGCTTATTATCGTTACAGATGACGATCATTTTAGTAATGACGAACTAAGAGATCTTAATTTTTGCTTTCACGACGGCTGTGCACACAGCTAATGTTTATGTTTTCTGTAATTTGGAATTAAAACAATATTTTAAGTCAAATTCTTAATTTCAATTTGTCAATAATGTGAAGTACAACTTCTCTTCGTCATTGTCTCAGAATAGATGTTTAATCCAAATTGCTATCTAACTATATGAAGCAAAGAACCTACACGTGGATTGAGTCGTAAGTCACCTGCCATCAGACCGTGAAGACGCTTACATCTCTATCTGTTGACTGAGATTTTTCTCCCGGAAATGTCAAGTTTATAAATTATGCACCAAAACACGCTCTTGTGCTTACGCCTTAGCGTTCTTACACGTTAAAATGCATCTCGCCTCTTACATTATTTACGGGTGTTTACTTACCTCCAGTAACATCTTGGATGTGTACATAACTTCCTCTAGGGATAATGCAGCTTAGGAAGTCCCACTTACATGAATTTAGATTGACAAACGCAAGCATTAACATGGATCTTATTGATTTAACCCAGGAATGGCGTAAATATTCCCTCAATGAAACAAATATATTATATTTTTATTATTCGTGAGTTGTCATCTTAACATACATTTATTTCGAAAGGATTCTATGGAAGGCTTAGCGACTCTGGTGTGGCGAAACCTCCCCCGCGACTGAACGCATAAGAACAAAGATATCCCCGTGTTATTCGTATCATAATGTGTCTAACAAGTTGCCACACCACCTAAAAGCCTTGTCAACTTCCCCTCCACAAGACTCTCGTTAGAAGTAAACACAACATGTTATGTCTTACATTACTTTACACTACGAAGTAAAAATGCCGTTGGAGGGTTAAATAATTTGTGAATCTTTTTCATTTTTTCTTTTTTTCCTATTCCGATGTGTAAATACATAGCCTGATGTAAAAATATCTGTGAGTTGGAAACCTTTTCAGCTCTTCGCTTGGTACTGTTATAGTAGTTAATGTTCATGGCACTATGTGTTTGGTTGCGGTATTTCAAATATGACAGTAAATCCGTGTTTCATATTATTATGCAAGTATTTTGCTTCAGCGATTTGGTAAAACACATTTGACACAAGCGGCACCCCAGGCAGCAGGAGTTGTTTTTTTAAGCCTGGCCACCAATTCTCTGTGTACCTGACAAGCAAGTTTATAATTGCTACGTGAAATTCCAAACAGTGATTATCTATGAACATTAACAACTTCAGGATACCAAAAGGGAACAGTTTAAAACTCAATTTTATGGTTGCAAACTTACAAAACAACGATACAAAATGCAAGTTATTTAAATTTATTGTTTAAGGAACAAAGTGCTATTCTGAACTTAACTGCATGATTTATAATTTCTATAACACGTTATTAATGTGAAATAACCAATAACTTCGAAGTTAAACCAATATAGACAGTTAAATCAATTTTATGTTGCAACTTAAACAACATCACAATGCAAGTTATTTAAATTTATGTTTAAGGAAAAGTGCTATCGTCTGACTTAACTCATGATTATATTCCTATCAACACGTTATATGGATAACCAATACTTCGAAGTTAATAGACAGTTCTCATTTTCATGGTTGCCTTCAAACAACATACCATGCAAGTTAAATTGTTTAAGGACAAGTGCTACTGACTTACGATGATTTATAATTTCAATATAACACTTTATTCAATGAATAACAATACTTCGAAACCACATCATAACGTTATTATTTTGTGACAGTAATTTGCAATCCTACGCATGACGCGATAGTTCACACGAAACTGGGCATGTGACATCGCGTTATTCGATTCGTGACTTATCTCCGTTTTTATTGGCATTCACTCACTATAGGCTGAACGAAAACCGATCGTTTTATTATGAGCTCCATCCAATCTTTTGCCAAAGTATATCATTGAGTCTTCGTTTCGTTCAGGCCTCTGGTATTCCACTCAACCGCCCGAGGTAACATTCGTTGAGTATATAGGAGCACGTCACTTTGCTGACACAATATCAGTGCAAGAGCTGACACTCCGTTCAGAGATACTAACAAATAAACTTTTATCAATAGTAAAATATCTTCGAACACACATCAATACGTATTTTGTATAGTATTGGTGACAGAATTTGAGACACCGCGCAAGAGGCGATTATGTTAACACTGACAACTGGGATGTTGTCAATGGTTTATTATTCATAATATTTGGATAATTTAAGTATCAAGAAAATGAGACCTTAAGGCTCAAAATCAAAGACGGTCGCGAAAATATTCAGAAATCACTTGACTCTGATTATGATAAACGATAATAACAAAAAAGGTTCTACACACTTAACAACTAGGTGCGTTTTTGTTTAATTAACTTATTTTGCAAAAACATGATTTATTAAGACCAAAAATTAAGTTTAAATGAATGTTTTTCATTTAATGTTCGATCACTTATGAAAATAATAATGGTGTGTTCAACACGTAGATCAACGGTTTGCCAGACCTACTTATAATCTACTGTCATGACCACTACCCATAATGGGGTATATGCAAGAAGTTCAAAAATGCAAATTAATGGGTGTTTCCTGATGTTCTTTTAATTCTTAACACAAAAAAATTGGTTTGAACGTTTGAAAAAAATGTATTCTATAAGAAAACTGTGTTTGAAAATGCGTATTTTTCAAATGCCGCCGTGGCAACCGATAACGCGCTCTGATTGGTCGTGACGTCACCCGCCATGTAAGAAGCACGTAGAGGCAGTGGACTTGCTTGGTTGACGCGCAACTCCAATACGCAGGCCTACCTGACAGAATGGATTTAAGGAAGGCAGAGGCTAATAATATTAATTAACCAGAAATCTCTGATTCTAATAGGTAAATGAGTAATTAATTAACCATACTTCACTGCCATTCGATGATAACGTACAAACCTACCCAAATTAACTTTCCCGCAAAACCTCCGTGCGCGAAACCACCGTAAGAACAGCTATCTAGGCCTAGGATTTTCAAGTATAGGTTTGGCTATTCGACGCCTAGAAGGGCAATATATACAAGAAAATATATTCATGTTATTTATACAGTAAGACACAATGAGTAATTTATCACAATACAATGCCACCACTAATTAATAACGAATATAACGTACCAAAAAATACGATTTCCCGTGCATAACCCCCGAGATATTGTATAGGCCTAATAGGCCGGGCATATAGCTCGGCCTACAATAAAAGTTAATTTTGCACGTAATTTATACAGTGACACATGAGTAATTTATCATAATACAATGCCACCACTAATTAATAACGAATATAACGTACCAAAAAATACGTTTTCCCGTGCATAACCCCCGAGATTGTAGGACTAATAGGCCGGGCGTATAGCTCGGCCTACAATTAAAAGTTAATTTTGCACGTAATTAATACAGTAAGACACATGGGTAATTTATCATAAAACAATGCCACAAATTAATAACGAATAAAACGTACCAAAAAAATACGTTTTCCCGTGCATAACCCCCGAGATTGTACGCCTATAGGCCGGGCATATAGCTCGGCTTACAATTAAAAGTTAATTTTGCACGTAATTTATACAGTAAGACACATGAGTAATTTATCATAATACTATGCCACCACTAATTAATAACGAATATAACGTACCAAAAAAATACGTTTTCCCGTGCATCCCCCGAGATTGTAGGCCTAATAGGCCGGGCATATAGCTCGGCCTACAATAAAAGTTAATTTTGCACTTTAATAGATTAGAAAATGATTTTAAAAGCTCACGGATTTTAATAATTAGCATAATTGTTTTGGCAACCACAACCCATGCTTATTTACCACCGTGAGGCTAGCCGCGATCAGGATTTTCACTTTTATGTAGGATGGCTATTCGACGCCAAGAAGGGTAATGCATACAAGAATACATATTTTTGTAACTTATACAGTAAGATAAATTAGTAACTTATCATAATACAATGCCACCTCTAATTAAAACGAATATAATGTGTAAAAAAAAAAAAAACAGTGCGAAACCCCCGAGATTATTGACCTATATAGCTCGGCCTACAATCTAAAAGTTCGTTTTGGCAGCCACATTCCCTATTATCATTCATTACTATGTTACTATGTCAATTTACGCCTCAAATCTTTGGGAACACTTAAATACAGCTTATTTAGCGTAGCTACACAAGTGCTAGTGCATAAAGGAACAACACAATACTTATAATTCGATATTCATTGCTGATTGCCGCGAAAGCAGGGCCCCTGCGCGTGTTATCCCATGCGTCCGCTGGTAGCCTACATGGCCGGTGACGTCACGAAAATGGCGCGCACCAGGTGCGTTTCAAAACACTAATTTGACCAAGAAAACTAAAAACAATATTACGGCCAAACTAATGAATGTAGAGATCTAATTTTTTTTGGTGTTCCATAGGGTGTTAGTGGCTATCGAAAAAATACACTTACAGAATTTGTGCAAATAGCCTATTTGTTGCACAAGCACTTACTACTCTATATTCTCAACATGTTTACCAATTGTACCAATGGTAATCAAAGCTAATCCTAACTTGCACACGGCTGTAAGCACACTTAGACTAATTGAACAACAGTGTCTAATACCTAGAAGTTGTATGTGGTGTGTATGTGGTGTATGTGGCTTGCACGATTTAGGAGCAGTTCCGAATGTGACCTTCTAGATTCACAGGTTCGAATCCCGCACAAGGCTAAATACAAAATGTGTTTGTTCTTGATCCACAACCATCATCATACACTTTTAGTTTTTAAAAGTATGGTTGCATTAATTATGGCTATTGTAATCAGGGTAGGGTCAAAACTTTAAAAGTACATAAAAGCTGGCTGATTGAGAGTAACTTTAATAAAACAGACAAAAAAATATTTGGGGCGGGACATAACCTCAATTTTGGCCATTATGAGTCGTTTCTTGACAAAAGTGTAGCCAGCACATCTTCTGCAAAATTTGAAAATCGGTTTTCTGAATTTAATTTTGCACAAGACGGCTACACTATTGTCAAAAAAACGACACATAATGGCCAAAATTGAGGTTATGTCCCGCCCCCAAAAAATTAACAATTTTTTTCTGTTGTTTGGAAGGCCCTCTTTCACTCGGAAAGCTTTTCAGCCACGTTTCTTCGACTTTCAAAACATCGGCCAGAGGTTGGTACAATAGGCTTAAATTACCATTGAAATTCAGGTCCGATGCGTATGACATCTAGGGACACGGTCTCGAATACCGCACAAGGCCCAGATTTATATATTTGTTCTTCAATCACAACTATCAACCACACCGTGTCACTCTAAATGTCATAATCATTGCATTAAGAGAGACGTTAGGCAACAAATTCACTCACTAAAAGACTTGAAACAACTTAAAAGACTTAGAAAGGCCATCTGCCTCGTCGAATAACTCTGTCACTAAGGATCTTCTCGCAACAGCATTGTCTAATTCTTCGTTAAGTATCTACTAAGACATCGTCGAGAACATAATGAGACACGCCGAGCTGAGAATCAATTCCATGCGGTCGTATCGAGGGAGTCACAGAGAAAAAGCTCCAGATAAAATGAACGTTGTTAGGAGGGAATATCTTCGCCTCTCTCTCGCTCTCGCAATATCAGTCTCAGTAACGAGGAGATACAAGCACGCTGCATGGCCATTCCACAGGCGACGAAACAATCGTTTGAGAACTTTAGTGTGGCATGAGGTAGCCCAATTATCTGCCCTCGCTCCACGGGACTCGGCACATGTCGTATAGGGATGATGACTGGACCGACGTCGGTATGCTGACGACTCTCGCCACACACTCCGCGAAGACCGGAGCAACACCCGAGATCGAGGCATGGATCAGGCGTAGTGGTCGTTGTCTAAGATTCATCGGTTTAGTCAACTTTCATTGACTTCAAGCTCGAATCCTGAATAGGGAAATTATGTTGCTGTCTTTTCATTTCCACATCTCGTTTGCATTAGCACAGTTCATGTTGTATCATTAACAATATACAAATTGTGGTCACTGTTCACTCCCTTGTAATTATTTATTTTTTAATTTTAGAAATAAAATTAATTTTTGCAAATATACTACCTAGGATATTTCATATTAATAAAATAGTAAAACTATTTTGTCAAACTGTTATTTCAATTGAATTACCAATTGTATCTGGATTTATATAAGGAAAATAATTTAGATCAGTGAAAAGTCCAAAATATGTAGATTGTTAAATTACTACATGATATCAACAATAATAATATCATCTAATAATATCAACATAAGAAATTAAACGTATGTTTTGTCGGAATAACTCATCACTATTTGTGGCTATAGATAAGGTTAAAAAAATCGTTTTTTTGTGTGAGATTCCAACTTACGACCATTGGAATGATACTCTTCGTAACTGCTTGCCACCGTATTAGTTAACGCGCTAGGTTGAATTTCAATATTCTCAAGAACTTGTTAACGAACTTGTCTTACAAGTTGTTGAGCTATATCGGGCGAAGTTCGAGCTCGACTGTGTAGAATTACAACGTGTTGCTTGTGTAACCGTTTATCTAAAATCAATAGAAAGTTATAAGGAGTTACCTGGATAGAGAAGCACGAACTATTTGCACAGAATTCAACAGGTGCACTTATTTAATCAGTTCAATTGTTCGGGAACATCAACCTCATTGCGTCACTGATGGCCAGTAGAGCAACACCTCGATACAACACTCTACAGCACCTAACACTCTTAACACTTAACTTAACTTAAATGTTTAGATACAAGGACAATAATTTAAATTGCAGTTATTGTAGTTATTATGGTTATGTTAAGTATTAAGCAATCCAATTAGAAAACATGTCCGTCATACTGCAAATGTTAAATACAAATAAAATAATGATATTCCATTTATCCAACTGAAAATAAATTTTATGTTTGAAGTCCACAAAATTGGAAAGTGTTTTGTGGATAGAAGCTTATTTTTATATTTTCGATAAACATGTTTGATAGTCCGTTTCACAATAGAGTTTCATATTCATATTCATAATTATAATAATTATAATCATAATAACAACAAAATTATTGAATTGTGTGATAATATCAGTGCAAAACCCAAGAATGTACACAACGCAGTTTCACGCGTCTTATAGTATGCTAACTCCGACGTCATACGTGGTCGGTAACATGTTGCCTTGACGGACTAAGGTGCTCAACGTCACACCAAACTCCATGGTCATAACATGGTCGTACTATTGTCTTCGAGAGTTGTTATTCTCATAATATCTTTCAATGGTCATTATATTATCAAAATATGTAATTGTGTGCGTTTGTGTTTCCAGAAGAACAGCAGAATTCAAGAAAACTAATTATCAAAGTTCAGAATTTTTAATTTGCAATGACAGATTTTTAATTGCTATTCTGTTCATGAATGTTAATGTCATGTTTTTAACTTCCCATGAGTGTTACACATAATTTTTAAATTAATGTTTAATCTTTAAAACGTCTTAAAAAAATACCAGTAACTGATCTATGAAATTATTACGCAGTATGACCAATCATTTACAAGCTCTGCACTTTTGTGATATTTGTTTTCTAGTACGGCTTCAAAGTCGCCGACTGCATGTACTCGAATATCATATTCCCCAATCCCCCCACAATGTTTTTTAGAGCAAATAAAATGTCTATTTAAAAGTGCATCTGTTAACTGAGATTTTACACGATATTTTAAGTATTTTGATCCCGAAACTTGTGAAAGTTGTTAATTTGTCGAATTTCTTTGACCAGGTTTAACCTATAAGTTTTTTTTTACATCATAGTATAGTAGAGCACCAATCAAAAATTACCGTTTAAAAATGTCTTGGAACAGTGCACTAAAATACACAGACACGCAAAAATATGTGCCCCAAAATCAAATCCCTTCATGGCAATGAACATGTTTCGAAGGAAAAATTTGTTCAAAAAACAAAGTCAAAATGTTGTTTATATACAAAAATATATTAATCAGTAAGCCAATAACGGTCAATATTTTTTCTGCCCCAAATCGCCACAATTCTATTTCTAGTGGGATACATTTGTTTATGTGACCTATCTCGAAAATGATCCAAGTTTAAAAATTTCCCCACAGGTTACAGTAAACCCAATGATTTTTCTTATAAATCATTCATTCATGACTATATAATATTAGCCTTTATGAAATATATATTTTTTCTTTTAACGGGTGTATGCCCCGTTATTAGTTTAAAGTCACTCCTTCAAAAATAAAAATAAACTCCTGTAACATGGATTTTTACCGAGGACCTTCTTCATTGTAAGAAGGGACAAATACAAAGTAATAATTCAAGCCATACACAGACAAAATAGTATGTTATTTACAAAGAACCCAGTAAATAGCTCGCATGCTGTATGACCGTGTTTTTGCTATGGTCTCGGCTGTTTATATGATGTGTTCCGGGCCGGTGGGACCATGCACACTGGTCGTCAGGGGGTTGATGGACTCGTATTTGCACGCCCCTGGGAAGGGATCACACACGCTTGGATGACGCAAACAATACTTTGAGAGCAAACATGAGGTCACGTTGTTTTTCGAATCGTTTGAATGGCTTTTTGCCATCTCAAAATAATAATATCAAATGTTTATTAATAATGTCGCTGTGCTATCAAATGTCGCATATGATTTTATCGTGTGATATTATAGACAAGATCATATCTTGTGTAATGTGCATAGTTTCATGTTTTAATGTATAGTAATAAGGCGTTCCGGCCGGAACAATATTAATCCTTTGATGTGGTGAATACGTAGTGTATATTACTAATCGCTTAATGGCATGTTATGCCACACAAGATAATTGACACGCCTAATCGAATAGATTAATTCTAATACCGAGCTTGCATTAAGTCAATCAATTCGTATCAAAGCCTCATTACTTAGATTGAGGAGGAGATTGTTGCGCGCGTGGGTATGTGAAGAGTAGGCTTTGGTTGGTAATCTCGCGGAGCTCAGGTCTATCACGCTAGAACACACACGTCGAGGGATGAGTACACTCATTACACGTGACACCGGTAGAGGTAGCTCAAGTGTAACGTGCGGCTCGTATTCTGGAGGTTATTGGTTCGAATTCTGCTACCGGCAATTCTGTATAAATATTTTGTTTATGTTTTTTTTTTAATACTGGATTTGAATTCATTTTTAAACTACCTTTGGACATCTCCTTCACAATTACTTTAGCACCATAAAAACCTGATTATATTCACCTGAATAGGATCACAACATATAAAACTGATGTTGTACCCTACAGCGGGCATCCTTACGAAAAACGTTTTTAACACACTACTCACACTCTAAGAGTCGACACTAGTGCTTTTAGCAATCGATGTCGGAACTCATTTATAGGCGAATGATACCAATTATTTTGCGCACGTTATAAGAACCTATTCTCAGTAACCACGTAAAATTGTATTAACAAGAGAGTTTTAATAGGCTCATCTTCAGTAAAGAGTAAGATGCTAGAATTTTTCCCCGCGAGTGTTGAATAAACTGTTGTTTAAAAGTGGTATAAAAAAAGCAAGTAGTACAGCAACGCCAATAATAGCGGTGAATATATTTGCATGTTGAAGCTCTCGGGAGAGCGATCTCTATCGCCAGTGAATCCGATATCACCGTCCCCAATATCAAAGAAGTCAACAGGAAATCTCCCCGCAAGATTCCAAACATTCCGATCGCATTAGAAGATTAAACGATAGAAGGTTTGCGGATTCAAATATGCCCGGCCTGATCTCGGGCAATACCTATCTCCCCGCGCCACATTCCTCGATGCCAAGGAGGCAGGGCCGATAATCAATGGCCGCGACAAGAGATGGCGTCATCCGTGTCGCGTCTCATACGCCTCGGCAAACATACTAATCAACAACGACACGGCCCTATGCGTAAACTTAATCAAAGTGGGAGCTTTAATTCAGCCATCAAAGAATCTCTTCGAGAACGAGTTTGTAATTAGCAAACATCTTAAGACCCTATTTAATCGAATCAAAGTGTGAATGGATTTACCTAACACAACAGTCACGCCCACGCGTTAGATTTCTAAGGTATCGCTTTTCAGTCATGGGTTAGAAGAGACATTTAGTTGTACTGCAAGACGACACAGTAAAATACGCTTAATGTCACCCTTTGCAAATCACTTCAGGTAAATGAAAGAATTTGTGCGAACATATACTAACCAAGACGACATGCTTTGAGGGGTGATATAGTGTGATGATAGGTTATCCTCTTTCCAATAAATTTTAATTCAACAGATTTCCAAAGTTCACATTAATTTCATAATTTCACATCGATAGGTTTTGCGCAAAATGAGTGGAAACGTGGACAGATGCGTTAACAATTCTCAAGTCCCCGTCGTGCTAATCTCCTTGACCATTGTCTTGTTTATACTCTCTGTCTCTCAGTGTTTCTTACTTATATAACGATGTTGGGTATTTCCTAACCATCGTAAAAGTTTAAAGAACACAGGTACGATATTCAACGCGCAACATAATATTTCCCGTGTTCGCATTTGCTTCTCCCTTGAGGGACTAAACCGGTAGCATGCTCACGAGCAGGTACATGCTCTAGGCAAACAACGAACAGCACGCTTACTTCTTCTTGAGCAGAATCCACTGTTCCAGCCAGGCTAATTGGCACGACTAGAAACACAGTCCAACTCTTCGTGCACGACTGCTTCTATATACTATGTTTACACTAACTAACTCGCTAACAGCTCTGCTCCGGGGCGGATGTAACGAGGGTCATACATGTCGATACCGGGGCAATACTGCCAATACTTAGTACTAACACTAATACATTACTTTAATTAAACTTGCATGTATGTAGCTACTAGGACGAGTACTATTTTAAGTACTAAACAAACTTTTGCCCGCTGTTGGGTACACATCCGCTTTACTCCATATGACCCACTTCAGGTGGCTAACTATAGGTTATTATGGTGTAAGAGTTGCGAAGGAAAGTGTCCGAATGGGTCGCCTTAACTACTGAAAAAGCGTCGGAAAACTTTCAGTCAGGATTTCTGTTGGCGGTATTCAAAATAATGAACTTGGGTTGCGCATGAACCATCTTTGTTGCTTTTTTTAAAGTAAATTTAGAGACATTTTAAGTGCACATCCACAATAACTGTCCATGCTTATCTAACTCTTGGATTATAATTATGAATATCATGTGACGAATCAAATCCGTCTAATTTTACTTAAGGTAACCCGCTTGTTTCTGAATATGGTCTCAAACAAGCCCGTATAGCCCGTGCGTCCCATAGATGGGCCCCGAACGTGAGGCCTGTATCTATGCCGGAGTTTCAACTCCCGCTTCTCGCCGAGTCTATGGTTTAGTAATCAACTGACTTCCTGCCCTGCTCTATCTTAATCTCTCCCTGCTAATTGTGCTACTCTGGCCCAGGTAGCAGCATGTCGTGAGCTACTCTGAGAAACATCATGTTTCAAACATGACCCCGTGTTCGTAGCTTCTTCGTTACATGTCAAGCTTTTCCCCTTTCCTGTCATCACTCATTCTCTCACTCCTCGCATTGTCTCCTGACTATTCCCATTTCCTCTCCCGAACACTGCCATGTTGCGCTGCAGAACGCGCGACTGTGTTGCGTGCCTAGACATTGCCTCGACTAATATGAAGTGTGTAGGCACAATATTCTTTATCACCCTCTTTTTCAACTGTATTAATGCGTAACCCAGTCAGTTTATTGATATTGTCTTCGAAACATTATTTAACATGTATTGGTAACTGATTGTTTCATGTTTTATCTGCTTAACCTTAATACGCAGCAAGCACGTGACCTACGCGAGAAACCAAAATTGAGAGCAAAGCTTTACGTTACTTTAGAACGCTTGTACTGACATTTACTTTTCCTTGGTGAACAGGCCGGGTATAAGTTATTTGATTTTTTGTGGGGGGGGGGGGAGATTCGCCTCTTAGACCCTCGGGGTCACCAGAAACATAGAAGAACAATGACAATAAAATAAAGGGCTAGTTTGGTTTGGATCTTGGACGTGACATTAAAAACCAGACGAAAGAAAGCTGCTGATTCTATGTACGTTAATAGCCTATATAAAGTAAATTTTAATCCAACAAATAAAAAAGTTCATAACACTGTTCTAAAATACTCAACTCAAAATGTATCATAACTGATTTGGATAAACGTTAATTAATTCAACAAATTAAATACGTTCAGAACACAGTTAGGAATACTCAAAACTGTATGTTATCAACTTGCAAGGAACGTATTAATATTATTTTATATATAATTAACATTAACTAAATTCGATATCATAAATATTTATTTGAATTTTGTTTCGTAAATTTATAGATATTCATGTTTCTGTGGTGAAATGGATAAATAAATAAATAAATAAATAAATTGTATTTAGAGTCTATCCACTCAGTTATATAACTGATTTTCAGTGGAGGACTTTAAACCAAGCGACCAGCCAACCTGTAGGCCCCGACGCATCGACGATGACGATACCGACAAGCGAAAAATTTTTTGAATTTTATAGGGGGGGCAATCGCCGTTAGACCCTCGGGTCACCAAAAACATTCTGGATATACATATAGAAGAACAATGA
>JAMZAV010006357.1:0-33013 GCA_024449915.1 Sweltsa coloradensis
TTACCTCTACACGGCACCAATAAATTCTAGCCTTTATGATGGAATGACTTTGGGGGGGGATTTCCCTTAAAGTTTCTAAAAACCCCCTTGCTATCAGGTCTCTCACACTATCCTTTCAAAACACTAACATTGCACCGGTTCCGACAATAAATTTGTATTTCAATGCAAAATCATTAATGTTTATGTTAATTTTTGCAGTTAAAACGGGAAGGTGGTACGTATAGTGATTTGAAGGTTCTCTAAAAATTCATCAAGTTCGTATGTTTGAGGTTAGAGAGCGAACATATGCAAAACAAAACCATTTTTATTGAGTAATAAAAACTTTGAATCGCTTCACTCTTTACGATCATATTTAAAGTTATTTAAAATGCAGGTCATTTAATTCGTTTGTTTTCCTTCAGCTCAACTGAACGATCGCGCCGTTGTTGTCCTTTCTGGTCATATTATGCTTCAAATTTTTGTTTCGCTATATTAAAACCCGGTGGCGACCGGCATTCAAGGTAGCCTCGGCTAAGACTGGTTTTTAATTAATTGACACGAAATTACATCATTTTAGAGAAAACCGAACAGCAGTCGTTAATTCTTTATTTGTGAACCCTAGGTTTTAAGTTACGTCATTTTATTGCTAAGAAAAAAATCCCCTTAATTTTTTTAAACAAAATTTATGAATAAACTGCCAGGACAATAAGGGGCCGCGCGATAAACCGCAAACCGCTACCGTTTGCGCACGACGCAGTGTTCCTTCTATTGAAGTCATATACCTTCGGTTACATCATACCAGTTTACAAACCACGAACATCTAAACTGAAACAACTACCTATTGTCTATAGGTAAAATAAGAATTAAGGTTTCTTGTGAAGGTATTGTGAGGGGTCAATAAGAGTACTTAATTCCTTGCATTCGCATTAACGAATATTAAGAAAGTTGAAAAACTTTTCAGTAAGGATTTCCTGTGGAGGCGAAAAAACTGACCTCCGAATCAGAGTTTCACGAGCTACGCATGACTGTTGATTAGTCCGCTCTTCTCTTGTTTAAAATAATGTTATAGACTAGAATATTTACGTACACGAGACTAGTCCACTAGACTCGGAGAAAGACTTGGAATAGCACTAAGCTCAAAAGCTCAACCATCCAATACATTATTTTATTTAATGCGTCTCTCTGTCTCTAGTTCTACAACGCCTGGGTGAGTCTGGTGGGGACGCTCCTGTGTATCGTCGTCATGTTCCTGATGTCGTGGGTGATGGCTCTGGTTACTCTCGTAGTCACGATTACCTCTATCTCTACGTCGCCTACCGCAAGCCAGGTAAATATAGCGATCATTGCAGTCTTTGTGAGATAATTCCACTGCGCAATATAACTTAAAAGTTAAATTGTATAATATATCAAGAATGTATTTCTTGATTTGGTTAGTCGGGAACACTCCCGTAGGTTGTAATTGTTATTATTTACTACAATTCAGAAATTATCCATTCAGATGTATAATGCAACTACAATCAGAGATCAAAATGTACCGTCCTGATGGCTAGTGGTTAAAACGTCTGCCTGGAATGCGGGAGACCCGTGGTTCGAATCCCGGATGGGGCGGACTTTTTAATTTTAAATTGTAGTAAAAAATACAAGAATGTGTTTTTTTTTTTTTCCATTCCCATGCAATCCAAGAGTAGTTTTTTGGGACTTTTTCCTTTTTTACAAACATCAGGATTATGGGTAAATAATAAAAGTGAAAAGAAAAACAATCACAAATATAAAAATAAATGAAAAGTAGGCCTACGTACTAGATAATATCATGAATACATAAAAAAATACATGTATCAATATAACCTATAGGAATACTTTTTCATTTAAGCAAACAGATTTTTGTTGAAAAAAACTGTTTTAAAGTTACTATTTCAGAATGTCTGTAGCATGCTTTTTAGCAGTTATAAACAAATGTTTGTATAAAATTACACGTGGATGTTGGGGACGCTTCTTCTGTCCGCAGAGGTAAACTGGGGTTTTCGACCAGGCAACTGTATTCTCTGCTATAAGTCTTGCAAGAACTCAACCAGGTTGAAGACCGTCAAGACCCACCGACCCAGTGCTGGTGTTGTCAGGCATGCCGAGCACCAGGCCGCCCTTGGGGGCACTTTTTCCAAACCCCGATCACCAAGGGCAAGTCGCTTGGGGTGCGGGAACATTTCAAGGTAACTAGAGGAAGTTTTGCATTCTTCTACCCACCACAGTGCTGGTGTTGTCAGGCCCGAGCACCAGGCCGCCCTTTGGGCACTTTTCCAAAACCGATCACCCAAAGGGAAGTCGCTGCTGGGGTGCGGGGGAAATTTCAAAGGGAAGTAGGGAAGTCTGCATTCTTCTACCGACCCCAAACTCCCGGTGTTGTCAGGGATTTCCGGCACCGGCCGCCCTTGTGCATTGCCAACCGATCACCAAGGGAGTCGCTGGGGTTTCGGGAACAAAAGGTAAGCTAAGAAGTCCATTCTTCCCCCCGTGCTGGTGTTGTCAGGCATGCCGACCCGGCCGCCCTTTGGGGCACTTTGCCCAACCTGACCCAAGGGCAATCGCTGGTGTGCCGGGAACATTATCAAGGAAGCAAAGGAGTCTTGCATTCTTCACGACCAGGGGCCTGGTGTTTGCACTGCCCAAAACCCCGCCCTTGGTGCATTTCAACGAACCCAAAGGGAAGTCGCTGGGTGTTTTCCCGGGGAAAATCGTAGTAGGGAGTCGCACCTCCGCCCGGTGCTGTTCAACCCTCCGGGCAAGCCGCCGTTGGTGGACTTTCAAAGGTACAGGGAAGTCGCTTCTTCGCCGGGAATTTTCAAGGTGAAGGGTCGCATTTCACGACCAAGGGGGTGGTGTTTGAACCAACCAGGCCCCCTTGGGGATTGCCAACTATCACAGGGCAACGCTTTTGGGGTGCGGGCTATCAGGAGCAGAGGCTGCATTTCTACCGAAACCCCAACCCGTGTTTTTTCGGTGCCGGGAAAACAGGCGCCGGGGCATTTCCACCTGATCACCAGGCAGTGCTGCTGGGTTTCGGGACATTATAAGGGCTTGGAGCCTTCCCACCCAAGCTCCTGGTGTGTCGGAAAAACAGGACCCTTTGGGGATTTGCCCCCTTCACCGGGCAAGTCGGTTGGTGTGCGGAAAATGCAGGTGCTGGACTTATTCCACGCCCCCAGCGCTGGTGGTTGTCGGGATCCAAAACAGCGGTTGTGCATTTTCCAACAACCCGGCAAGCGCTGGTGGGGATTTATCAGAAGCAAGGAAATCCATTTTTACCGACCCCAAGGGGGTTTGTCAGGTGCCGACACACCCCTTGGTGATTTGCCAACCCTTTACCCAACCCAATGCTTTTCTGGTGTGCGGGAAAAACAGGTGCTAGAGGGAATTGCTCTTTCCGGGCCCAAATGCTGGTGTTAGGTCCAACCCCGGGCCCCCTTGGTGCATTTCTACCTGACACAGCAATCGCCCGGGGGGAATATTTCAAGGTAATAGAGGAATTGCATTCACCAACAAGTGCTGTGTGTGTTCGGCATTTCAACAGGCTTTTTAAATTTTCAACCGATCACCATGGAATCCTGCCGGGGTCAACATAAAGTAACTGAAAGTTCTGATTCTTTCCAACACATCGGTGTTGTGGCTCTGACCATTGGTGAAATTTAACCTATACAAGGGAATTTGTTGTTGGGAAATTATCAAGTAAAACTAGAAATTGCATTTTCAAAAAAGGTGCTTGTTGTCACATGACAGGCCCTTGGTACTTTAACTAAACCCAAAACAATCTGTGTTTCATATTATCAAGTAACTAGGGAATTTTCATTTCTACCCACACAGCTGCTGTGTTGTCAGCATCCACAACAGGCCCACCCCGGTCAATTTTGCAACCTGATCACCAAGGGCAAGTCGCTGTTTGGTGTGCGGGAATATTATCAAGGTAAGGGCTAGAGGATTTACAAACTGTTCAAGCCATGCCCACCTTCAGGTCATTTCTTACTGCACTTCGCCACCACAAAAACAGACGCAGATTAAATAATCATTAAATGTATTATAGAGTATTGTGACGTAATACGTATATAAAGTTGTGTTGGGGTTTCTGTACATAGGTAATACATATTACATAAAAAATCAAGATTCTTTTATATTTTAAGATGTAATGTAAAATATCTGCACAGCTGTAATTAGTCGTAAATACATAATAACGATTAACATTGTCTAGTATATTAGTTAGTTCCTACAACGGATCAGTGCAAACGGGGTGGTGCTTACTAAAGACGCATTAACATAATAATTGTGTAATTCATTAAAAACTAATATCAATTAGTACACGTATGTGTATTTAAAATTTAATCACATAACATGGTGTCAGATGTGGGTTACAACTTTAATTGGGGTGTGCTAGCCTAGAAAAACATACAATTATAAAATACAAGGACATGATTAATTAAAAGCTATATTATAATTTACAGGTACCCATAGGTACCCAATATTCTGTAGTTCTTCATATTTTACTTTATTTACTTTTATTCTCTTTCCACTTTATTCTGACCTCCAAATCCATCCCCACTCTTTTAGCTCCATCTCAAACATCAGCATCGTCTTCTTCAATTTGTGCTCGACTAGGGGTACTATATTTCTGTCTTCAAGTTCGACCTCCTCGGGCTCCCCCAAATATAGACTGGATTATCGGTCGTATTTAATCCTTTAAATTTCATAAAATCATTAGTTGATCCTTGTTGTTGCGTATCAAAATTTTACCCAGAGCCGAATTTGTCGAGAATCTGAAGACAGTATGTTAATACCATAGAAAAATGTGATCAGAAAGTAAATAAACTAATAATGAAGGAAGGATGACAAAACATAACCTACTCAGCGATGGTTGTGTTCAAAAACTATTAGATTAAAAATAATAACCGGTATCGAAAAAATTAAAAATTTGATGTTTGGACGTAGTTGAAGGGCTGTTTTATGTACCGGTAACAAAACTTGTACCACGACCACGATATGTTTTCTGTCTGAAAAATAACAGAAGGTTTATATGAGGGACATATAATAAACTAGGAAAACGCTTAAGTCCCGCCGCGTTGTTGGATGAGCGTAATTGGTGCATTGAGCTGCCATGATTGGGTTATGAGGATTTTCTGTTGTTCAGTGACAAAATTATTACAAAATCGAATAATTTTTTTAAATTAAATTAAAAAATACAAAATTAACATTAATGTTTTAATTTTTTTAATTAAAAAAAAAAAAAAAAATCGTAAAATTGCGATTTTCATAAGAAATAATTATTCGATTGCGCTCAAATTTTACAAAAATATATTAATCCATAAAATTAAGGTTCTGTGAAAAATTCATTACAATAGGATAAAGCATGTAGGTGTTTAAGTCAAAGACTTGTTTAAAAAAAGAAAAAACCTGTAAATTTCGATTTTCATGAGAAATAATTTTTCGATTGCGCTCAAATTTCACACGAATATCTTAATTCATAAAATTAAGGTTCTGTGAAAAACCATTACAATCGAATTAAGCATGTAGGTGTTATAAGTCGAAGAACTATTTTAAAAATCGAAAAAATTCGTAAAATGGCGATTTTTATGAGAAATAATTTTCCGATTGCGCTCAAAAACGTGGCAGTTCTAAGTTCAGAGATTTCGAAGGTCTCCATAAAATTTCATCGCAATTGGAGTATCGGTTATAGTGAGAGCTGTAAAGGGGAAGGAACACTTGAATATTGCAAATCCGGATACCAGCGCCAAATTTTGCATGGGGGTAGATAAAAATATCAGAATTAAAAATCCGCCGGGAGGCAAGCGATATCTCACCCCCAACACCCCCTAAATCATCCCCTAAAATTAGAATAATTCATAGCTCTAACCCAAAAAAGAATTTTTATTCAAATTAGTTATTAAAATTATGTTTTAATGTGTTTTAACCCAATCGGCATATTCTCATTTCCTAAACCACATTTTTTCAACCCCCATCCCTAATTATTTATAATATTTTTACCTTGATTTCCAGCACTTACCAGTGAGGCACCTAGGGAGTTATCAGCATGAAATTTGGCATGATGGTTCATAATAACCTGAAAAATAATAATCCGCCGGGAGGCAAGCGATATTCCACCCCTTTTGTTCTCTACAACCCTTAACTTTGGGAAAAACGTAAGGTAGTATTTAATACATTTTGAATATTTCAATTGCTGATTAAAATTATGAGTCGATGTGTTATAGTCCAGTCAACAAATCATTTATACAAAACAAACAATTTTTTCACCCCAACCCTAATAATCATACTTTTAGTGACAAACACTGTTTAGTAAGTTACCAACATGAAATTTGGCATGGTGGTAGATAAAAATATAAGAATTACTATTCCGTTGGGAGGCAAACAATATTTCACCCCTAGTGCCCTCTATCATCCCTTAAAATTGGAATTGGTACTAGGTCGTATTCAATACATTGAAATTATTAAATTTATCCAATAATATTATGCTCAAGCATTTTTCCATCCAATCAACGTAATTTATCATGTTTTTTCTACCCCCACCCCTAATAGTGATTTTTTTCATCAACACTTATTTGCATGAAATTTGGCATGGTGGTAGATAAAAATATAAGAATTACTATTCCGTTGGGAGGCAAACGATATTTCACCCCTAGTGCCCTCTATCATCCCTTAAAATTGGATTTAATACTAGGTCGTATTCTATACATTGTAATTATTAAAATTATACAATAATATTATGCTCAAGCATGTTTCCATCCAATCAACCTAATTTCTCGTGTTTGTTTTTTTACCCCCACCCCTAATAGTGATTTTTTTCATCAACACTTATTAGCATGAAATTTGGCATGGTGGTAGATAAAAATATAAGAATTACTATTCCATTGGGAAGTAAACGATATTTCACCCCTAGTACATCCCTTAAAATTGGAAAGAGTGTTCAATGATTCGTTTTTTTTCATGGGTGGTTATCTGGAAGAAAGTATTCAATTAAAAATCTAATTTTTTTTTGGAAGCTAGAGATTATGTTCAGACTATGAGGTAGGAATGCACAAACTGTAAGTTGCGAAACTTTGACCAAGGTTTTCTCAGAATATCATTTTTTAATACAAAGGTACATTTTTCTCAGGAACGATACGTGCAAATGTCTTGAAAATTTCAGAGCATGTAGATAATATTGAGTCTTAAAACTTTACCCCTTTCAATAAAACAGTTTTGTATTACTTTTAATAACAATAATTCAAACAAGTGTTAAAATATTAAAAAATGTACACTTACTACACAGACTAATTAATTACAATTAGATATAGTTTCCAGCTACATACTCGGTGAAATGAAAGATGGTAAGTGTCAACAATTAAATTCTAAAACTAGGGGGAAAAAAATAAAACTTTAGTTTGTATGGTTATTTTTAAAAATGTTCCTTAGTAATGGCTAATTAAACATACGTAAGATACAAACTGCCGGCCCCCATTAATAAACTAAAACTATTGAATTTTAATTTGATTTTTAATTGAATACATTCTTCCAGATAACCACCCATGAAAAAAAACGAATCATTGAACACTCTTTCCAATTTTAAGGGATGTACTTGGGGTGAAATATCGTTTACTTCCCAACGGAATAGTAATTCTTATATTGTTATCTACCACCATGCCAAATTTCATGCTAATAAGTGTTGATGAAAAAATCACTATTAGGGGTGGGGGTAAAAAAAAACACGAGAAATTAGGTTGATTGGATGGAAACATGCTTGAGCATAATATTATTGTATAATTTTAATAATTACAATGTATAGAATACGACCTAGTATTAAATCCAATTTTAAGGGATGATAGAGGGCACTAGGGGTGAAATATCGTTTGCCTCCCAACGGAATAGTAATTCTTATATTTTTATCTACCACCATGCCAAATTTCATGCAAATAAGTGTTGATGAAAAAAATCACTATTAGGGGTGGGGGTAGAAAAAACATGATAAATTACGTTGATTGGATGGAAACATGCTTGAGCATAATATTATTGGATAATTTTAATAATTTCAATGTATTGAATACGACCTAGTACCAATTCCAATTTTAAGGGATGATAGAGGGCACTAGGGGTGAAATATTGTTTGCCTCCCAACGGAATAGTAATTCTTATATTTTTATCTACCACCATGCCAAATTTCATGTTGGTAACTTACTAAACAGTGTTTGTCACTAAAAGTATGATTATTAGGGTTGGGGGTGAAAAAATTGTTTGTTTTGTATAAATGATTTGTTGACTGGACTATAACACATCGACTCATAATTTTAATCAGCAATTGAAATATTCAAAATGTATTAAATACTACCTTACGTATTTCCCAAAGTTAAGGGTGGTAGAGAACAAAAGGGGTGGAATATCGCTTGCCTCCCGGCGGATTATTATTTTTCAGGTTATTATGAACCATCATGCCAAATTCATGCTGATACTCCCTAGGTGCCTCACTGGTAAATGCTGGAAATCAAGGTAAAAATATTATAAACAATTAGGGATGGGGGTTGAAAAATGTGGTTTAGGAAATGAGAATAGGCCGATTGGGTTTAAAACACATTAAAACATAATTTTAATAACTAATTTGATATAAAATTCTTTTTTGGGTTAGAGCTATGAATTATTATAATTTTAGGGAGTGATTTAGGGGGTGTTGGGGGTGAGATAACGCTTGCCTCCCGGCGGATTTTTAATTCTGATATTTTTATCTACCCCCATGCAAAATTTGGCGCTGGTATCCGGATTTGCAATATTTTTCCGCTAACAGCTCTCACTATTAGCCGGAATCGTGGTAACAAACACACAATAATACAAACAGAAAAAAAAAGAAAAAAAAAAAAAAAAAAAAAACATCGCGGATTTTTTTCTCCAGTGTAGTGAAATGGAATCTTCGCTTCGCTCGCTACGCTCGCTACGCTCATCCAATAATATTGTTTATAAAAATACATTGCTGGAACTAATAAAGAATTATAGAAGTAAGGAAAATAAATTCCATTTCGTTTTCAATTTGGATACATGCTTTCTGTTTACGAACCGTTCTGCTTCCTCCAATAGGGAACCAACTCCCAAAGGGTCCACGACGCTCTCACCAGGAAGGCGTACTCGTGGCTGACCGAGAACAAGATCAAGGCCTTCTTCACCGTGGCCGAAGACGAGAACTTCGAGGTGGCGTCCCAGGCTCTGATGCAGATCGTAGGTCTGGGCAAGCTGCGGCCTAACATGATACTCATGGGCTACAAGAACGACTGGCAGACTTGCGACCGCGTAGAGCTGAGGCAATACTTCAACCAGATTCAGTAAGTCCTTGTTTTAAGCTCGTGTGAGTGATATCCGGGGAGGGTAACGACGGATTGCGAACATTGCACGCAGCTGTGCATGTTATGAGCACTTCGAGACTCTACTTGAATTATTGTGCAATCTGAAAAGTAACTTGTGCATATCGCAAGAGATTCTGATTCGGGAGGTCGTCGGATCAAGCCCCACCACCGGCAATCCAGACTGAAATATTTTAATTTCTTCGAGGAAAACTGGGATTGTCTCATCTAGGATATTCCTCCCAAACGATACATGAATCCTCGAAGGTTTCTTACGTAATAACGAATGAATGCTTCCTTGCAGCAACGCCCTTGACCGCCACATTGCCATCGGCATCCTCCGCATGCCCGACGGTCTCGACTACTCCAGTATCATCTACGACGAGGACGCTGTTCCCATAGCATCACTCAATAAGAAGGGAACAGAGGAGGAGGAAGAGCTAAGGAGGAAGCAGACGGAGGGTCAACCACCCACGGGTAGGTACTAACACATATAACACAAAAATAAAATAAATATCGTGAACTGACTTGGTTCCAAGTTTATTAAAGCTGGATTCATGACATTGCGTTGCCCTGAGATGCGCTGCGTGCAATATGTGACACCTGATTGGTCCAAAACCAAATCGCATCGCAAGGCAACGCAATATGGTTTCTGGTTTGATAAGGTTATAGATAGGTTTAAATTCTTTAAAGTGAATTATGTACATCTTTTATTTAAGTGTATAACATGTCATCTTTCTCTTCAAGGCGAGGGCTTCACCTCCGATAGCGAGCCTCCCAAGCCGGCTCCAATCGAAACCAAGGTCACCCCCAAAGATACCAAGAAGAGCAAGAAGAAGTCGTTTAAGAACCGGAAGTACCAGACTTACCTCACCCCCAGTGGTCAACCGCTGCCGTCCTATCTTGGTCGACCGTATCACACACTTCCAGACGAGGCAGAAGAAGGGCTTCATAGACGTATGGTGGCTCTACGATGACGGAGGTGAGTGAGCAATAAACGTAAAGTTTGAGTGTGTACTGCAAAGGATTCAACCGTTTACTTTCGAGACGAGATGATAAAGTAGACCAAAACGCAAGCACGAAACGCTTAGACGCCCGTTCTAGGTTTCCGAGAGATTCTGTTATATACTGCTCACACATGTTTTAGAACAGGCCAATCTAACTAGGCTGGAATATAACAAATCATTCAATTATCGATATCACACGAAAATTTAAATGTCGATATATCGAGGTTTTATTGTGTAAAAAAAAAAGTTTTTCTAAAATAAAATACAAAACTATTCAAAATAGTGGGCCTATTAATAACAATGTGCGGCTAAAAAGGAATGTATAGTATTGAAAAATTGCAAACCGAATTTTACGTTTTCAAACTCGTGTTTAATACCCGGCACCTCCACCATGTCTTAAAGTCATGCGAATTTACTGAGGCTACCCGGCACCTCCACCATATCTTAAAGCCATGCGAATTCACTATAGGCTTCCCGGCAACTCCACCATGTCTTATAAAATCATGCTAATTTACTATATGCTACCCCACACCTCCACCATATTTTTAAGTCATGTGAATGTACTATAGGCTACCCGGCTATATCTTAAAGTCATGCGATGTCGTACCGAAATATCAATTTCTTTGTCCAGCTGTCCAGTCAGTGTATTTATTGTTGTTAAATTACAAACAATGTTTACTAAAAGCATATATTTTCAGATCAACCCTTATTTATCCATCTTTAGTGGATATATTCTAAAATAATTCCAAAACTTACTAAGCAAAATTATTCCATAGAGGAAGAGAGAATTCCGATTGGGTCAAAGCTCCAAAGAACCAATAACACAATAAATCGTCGCAGGCGAAATTATAATAAAATGCTGAATGAACGTAACGTTTGTTTCCAGGTCTGACCCTGCTTATCCCGTACATCCTGAACACCCGGTCCATCTTCTCAGAGTGCAAACTAAGAATCTTCTCTCTCGCCAACAAGAAGAACGACTTGAACAGGGACCAGAGAAAGTGAGTAGATTATTTTATCACTTGTTTACTATCACTATATTTTATTTACAATTCCAATGCCAAAGAGTCAAAATAGGTACCATCTTAGTTCAATGAACTGTGTACATTATTATTTAATTTAACCGGTCTGGGCCCGGGGTAGAATTGGGCCTGGAGCATGGCTCTGCTAATCGTAAAAGGCGATTCAAGAGAAAAAATCCATCTCACAAACATCAGTTAAAAAACTAAAGGCGAGCTCTGGCAATTGTCGTCGGGGACCTTGTCCCTTCCCTTGACGACCCCCCGGCGACGATGACAATGACACAACGAACGATGACAAAGACGATGACGACCGCGACGTGAGAAACCCCCTTCCTCCCCTTACCCGTGGCTGGTTCTGACCAGCATGGGCCCCTCCTCCCCACCCCCCTTCGGCTAGAGTGGTGCATTATGACCTAACGGTTGACGCGTCCTTAATCCAAATAAACCAACAAAAAAAAAATTGTGTATAAAATGTACTTAAATGCAAACATAGTAAACTAAACTGCATAAAAGCCGCATGTATAACACAAGCTTAACATATTATTGTCATTATTTGAAATTTTATTTAATCGTAAACGGACAGCCGTACTCAAAATAAATTAAATAAGGAAATTAAATTTAACAATGTGGTTTCTGTAGTTATGTTTACTTGGTACGTATACTATAATGTATTTTAACTTTGTACGCTAATAATAATTCTCTTTTAAGATGGTGTGTTAATATTAAAACATCATAGGCTAAACACTTTCGCAGAATTATGTATTTGATTTACTATTTACGACGCAGTATCGAAAATGTATGCCATTACCATACCCGGCACCTCCACCATTTCATTGAAAAATGTACAACACTCGATACCAAGTAGAGCGAAATTTGAGTAGCTTAAAAATTGTTAAAACAAGCCACTTCAAATACGATTTTAGAGGTGCGTTGATGGATGAGCGTTTTTTATCCATCGATTTACAATTTCATAGACGTGACGACAGTGTTAGCGTTAAAGGGGCTATTTACCCCCAAAAAATATTTTTTACCACAATCTATAGCATGATACTACACTTAAATGACCGTTTAAAACATGATATCTTGTAACTGTGATTTTACACGAATTAAAAAAACAAAAAACAGAAATTTACAAAAATTGTCGTTTAGGGAAATTTCTTGAATCGGTTTTAATCTGCTTCTTTTTTGTTCCACATAGATACTAGAGCATCGTACCAATCTGAAATGGCCATTTATAACATCGTGTCTTGAAACCGTGCGCAAATATACACTCAAACACGCAATGCTTTTCAAAATCACACCCCTTTTTGATAATCAGCATATTTTGACAAAAAAATACAAAGTTTGACATTTTTAGGGGGTCATGGAAGACCCAATAATGTTTTTGTTAATTTCTAAATTTTAACTAGTTAGCCTTATAAAATATATTTTTTTGAGTTTAGCGGGTGAATAAGCTCCTATCTCTTTGTTGCAGTCTGGCCGCCCTGCTGTCCAAGTTCCGTATCGACTACAGTGACGTCATCGTGATCCCGGACATCAACAAGAGAGCCGCCGAGGGGACCAAGAAGGAGTTCGAGTCCTCATTGAAAGATTCCGCCCCCAGGACGGAAGGGAGGAGAGCTTCAAGTAAGGACACGGAGACATTTCTGTTCTTGTCACGATATCTAAATTAACATCCACATTCAAATGTGGGTATTTCTAACTAATAACTCTAGAAAACAGCTTGTATTAATTATTTGTGAATAGCTTTTGTAGAACAGGATAATAATAATAATATAATAATAATAATATAATAATTAAAAAATAAAAAATTTCTAATAATAATAATATTTATTAAATAATAAATAATATAATTTTTTAAACAAATTTAAATAAATTAAAAATTATTAAACAATAAATAAATAAATAATAAAATTTAAAAAATAAATTCTAAAGTATGGTTTCTGAGCTTTGATACAAGTACAAAAAAATTTACATTTTATAGAGTACACTTGTTATCCATAATCCTCAACAATTCAAATCATTCAAAGTAAATGTTGTGACAGCCAACATTATAATGTGGTGTGGGATCTTGAGTTCCTTCTCCTACATCAAGTAAGAACTAACGTAGTCACATACATGTTGCTGACTTACTGCTACAGTTACAACAGTTTATCATTTATTTATTAAACGTCTATATCATATTCATTAAAACTGATTTACAAATCAGGACAATAAATAAAACCAAGTTTATAAATTCACAAAAAATAATGAACTAGAATTCATGGGATAACATTTTTGCATTTTAAAAGTAGGTCTCTAATATTAAAAAAACAATATATTTGGGTAAATTTGACAATGTTTTGCATACAAATAAGGATTTTCACAATTAATATTATCACTTTGGGTGGGAACATTTTTACTACCGTTCCTAGGAACTAGTTGAACTAAAGAATGCCCTACTTCCTATTTTCCAGACACGAACTCTGGATGTCAGTTTCAATTTTCCAGAAACTGGAACCTATTGATTGCACCTATATGCAAAAGTTCCTTGTATTTTTACTAGACTGTACTAACTTCAAAAAATGAAATAAGACAAATCATAGTTTACTTACACAATGAGGGTAAACTGTAAAATACTCGGGGCCCAGAAATCTAAATTATTAACAAACTGGAAGTGTAATACTATATTATTGATGCTGGAACCTATTCTCATGAGGAACATGAACTTGTACAAGTCCATTTTTTTAAGGAATATACCCAATACTGAGTATTATTAGTCCTCCGTGGTGACACATTCGATTAGGGCGCTGATCCAAAGCGTATGGCTCTACAAGTATGTGGGTTTGAATCCCGCATAAGACATGTTTTTTTTATTTTTTTTGTTGTCGTCCATCATCATCTATCACCACTCATCGTCTCGAATAGCCTTGTGCATTGAAGACGAGCAATAAAATCATCATCATATCAGTATTATCATTCTTCAAAATAGCCTCACGTAGTACATTACATAGCTTTAGGTGCGTAAATCTTTACAGACAGAAACTAAATTTAAAATTGTGTGGTTCCAGTGCCAGAAGGCACATACATCGGCAACGCAGAACTGGAGGAGTTGAAGGAGAGGACGAATAGACACATGCGACTCAGGGAACTATTGCTGCACTACTCTAGGGAGTCCACCTTCGTGGTCATGTAAGTAGCATGCAACACTACTAGACTAAAAGTTTAGAGAGTGAATAGCAAATTACATTAAGCATAGCATATCATGGCACAACAATCACAGCAAATAGAAAATTAAAAGTTTGACTTTGCCCCGATAGCTAAGTTGGTAGAGCATCAGTACGTAAAGCCAGAGGTTCTGAGTTCGATCCCCAGTCGGGGCAAACTTTTACAACAATTGCCATCATTCAATAGAATAATTATTTTTTAAATTCCATTTCCCACAAAAAAAGGATTATAATTTCACCAGTTTTTAGGTTTGTATGTGGTGTGTGATTAATAATTACACCAATGCCGGATTCATACCTTGTTTGCATGCATAAAACATTATTGTCTATCCCATACGAGTGTATACACTCGTGTCGTGTACATCTTATATGGCTGACCCGTTGTAAAGTTCTCCAGACCCTAACTTATACTATCCATATGCAAGTAACAACCGGAAAACACCACCACTAGGCCCATCCACATAGGGTCAATATTCAATGCAATGCATATTATGTAAATGTACAAGTTATTACAAGCAGGGGATGTAGCCTATCTTTAAAAGGTTAAAACACAATTTTAAAAATAACATGTCACCAAAAGATGTTACTGTTAGCAACTACGCTTCACTATTTGTTACAGGGCCCTCCCCATCCCTCGCAAGGGCTACGTGTCTGCCCCGTCTACATGGGCTGGCTGGAGCTGCTAACCAAGGGCAGCCGCCCTATCTCATCGCAGAGGCAACCAGACGTCGGTCATCACCTTCTACCTTAACGTGGCTGCCAAGCCGTCACCAACCAACTTGAGGGAGGACACCACCTCTCTAACATCCAGGGGGAGAGTATTAATTCCCTCCAAACATGACATCGTAACTTCATGCTTCCTTCACTCACTCAATAGATTAGACATAAATGTTGGGGGCAGCAATTTACACAAAAAACATTTATTTTCTGCTATGCTCTCTATTAGCAAAGGACCAAGTCAAAAGTGTAGTTGCTCGTATTTCTACCGACTCGTGAGACCTAATTTTAATTGTTTTTTTTATTAATACAATTTGATTAACTATCACCCACTATTCAAATTGTGTAATAAGACAAAATTTAAGTCTCCAATTCAGTTGAGTGAACATTATTGTTTGACATTGAAAATTGCAACCAGGTTTTTGATTAAGGTTACATTTGCTTGGTTTTTTTTGGAGGTTTTTAAGTGTGCTTAGTACAGCCCGTTGAATGTAATCAATCACATATTGTGTTTGAAAATAATTATGCATCATTGTTAATTATTATAGATCATGTAAAGGGGGATAAAAGAGCCTATACCAATACTCATATGTAGAAAAATCAATTTACTTATTATAGCCCAGCCTAATTTTTTTGATGTAATGCCCTATCATTGCATCACTTTCTAGTTTTTCAGAAACTCTTTTTTAATGCAGTTAGTTTCATTCCATGTTCTAACCTAGTAAACCATTCCCAGGCAATACCATTCCGGAAATTTGAACAGCACATGTTATTAAATACACATTCACACATAAACTATACTGTAAATAACTGTACTCATAAAAAGATTGAGTCAAGATATCTTAGGATTTAAACTGTTGACCATGAGATTGATGTAATCACTATAGATGTACCAAGACCACGATGGCCTGAAACCATTACGTGCGCAAGCCTCCTAGCCCAGTTTATTCTCTGATTTAGGGTGCCATAGATACGGGCGCCGGCTGGTTCAGTTCTCGACGGCAGCCGTGAGGAACACATCTCTTATAAGCTTTTCTGTCGAGGGATCGACATCACCTTGTCGCCACCCACCTCTTCTTTTATCTAGCAATAACTCGTGGTACACGCGGTACGCTGAATCACCTGCAGTGCATTTCCCGTCAGTCGACTTGAACTCCCTCTGTCTTGGCCCGGGCTTTGCGGTTTTTGGTACATCATAAATCAAATATACTATTAGTCTGCAAAGTTTGAAATACACTTCTGAATAATTCAGAAAGAACAACAAATTTTTCAAATATCTGTGAATTATGGAAATGTATAATTCAGACCCAAATATATATGTAAGCACTCATTTTCTAGCATCTAAACTCTCAAGTGAGGTGCTAGTCCCTCCAAAGCCACACACAAGGCTTGTCCGCACTCGAACATTATACACAGCAGACTATATTTGTAGACAAGCAACCTTGGATGGCATACAAACCCCTTTACAAATACAACTAGTGGACTAAAATTTTATTTTTGAAATTATATACAAGAGCAAATGAATGAAAATTACACACAAATGTATATCTGCTGACAAAAAAAATGCTACCATTATGCCCATGTATTTACTTTGTTAATAGAACTTCAATTTGAGCACTGCAAGAGTTGAAAGAATGCATTTAAACAAAGCAGTATTACTACCTAGGTATGTTTAAAAAATTTATAATACAACTATTCTGTTTAGATAGGGGAAGGGTTAGAAGGTTTGAAAAAACTAGAGAACATAAAGCCCAGCCTGAAGGGCTGGGGGCAAGAACACTTTTCACCTGCTGATGATGACAGCAGCTAATTTAAAGCTTTTTCTTACCTAATCCACGTTTTTTGTCCTGGATATTTTATATGTATTATATATAAATATGTTCAATATAGAATACCATATTATTTATATGTATACACAAATATCTAGATAAATTTGGGTTTAAGCCACCGCTGCCGTCAAATTATCTAAAACAAAATAAATATAAATTAATAACAATTAAAAATTGAATATCAAAATGATGAATTACATTAAAATTTAAATATAATTTTCACTATTGGAATGGATAAAAACCCAAAAGGGTTTATGGTACAAAGACTATATTGACTAAGTATGTGAACCCAAATTTTCGATAAGGTTGAACGTAGGTATTTGCTCATCCAAGTTGAGCGTTATTGATCGATAATGTCATTAAAAATAGTGCAATTTTTATTTACAGAAATGTGATCAAGATTAGATGTCACCAAAAATATTTTTGGTCAGAAACAGTGTGAAATCTTTCAACCTCCCGAGATTGGAAATGCCCAAATTATAATTTATCATCATTCGCACAAAACACAAATTCAATAGCGTTGACATGACGGTCCCCGTAAAACCTACAAGCTGTTAATAGCTCATTTTGGATTTTTTCTCAGAAAACGTTGACAATTCAATAATATTTTCAAAGTCATTAATGATCAATATGCATCCCCATAGAAACATGTGTGACCAAAAACTTTGACTTAAATGTCAATGAACAAGTAGCACCGAAACAAAAACATGCAACCTACTAAGTACAGAAAAAAGTAATTGAAAAAACATACACAAAACCAAATAACTAAAGGGGCTTCTGCCAACTCTGGGAAATGCATTTAATTATTTTGATTAAGAATAGGAAAAATGAGCAAGCTGGTAAGGACCTTTAGGGAAAATATAACAATATACCTTCATACGAAATCAATATAATTCCCTTTTTTATCCATCCTAAACAATTTAGATTTATACACATCTATATCTAAAGTTTCGATTACAAGATTCGATTGCTTCATCAATTTTCTTAATTAAGGGTGAAAATCATTTAATATCATTATGGATCATAAAAACAAGGCAACATTGCTTATTGCCTACTGATAGATTTAAACCAACACGGTAAATACGAGTATTGGGCATAAAACAATCACTGCGTACGTACACCACAGAAGTTGGTGCAGACCAACTCTAGCAAACACAGGAACATACATTACACTGACGTAAATTGTTCAGCATGTACAAGTACGCAAAGAATTCAGTCGGTAATCAATTCAAGTCAATGCAGTGTTACAAGGTACAGGCAACCCAAACAAAATCACCAGAGAACTCTATTTCCTGTGGCCCCCCGACTAAACATTACTTGGCAATAGTTTTAGCGCACAAGTTGGTAACGGTAACTTATGTGACATGACAGCAGGCTTGTAAAGTCTATTTACCACAAGGACACCACAAACAAATGTCACAATATTAAGGAATGTTTGGATAATAGGTATTTGGGGTGTGAGATAGGTGGGGGGGGGGGGGGAGATGATCTACTATTTAAGTCATGCTTACACAGGGGTGGGATAGGGAATCCAACGGCTATCGGTTGGCGGCAGCAGAAAGGAATACCGTATTTACCAGATTTATTTCAACGTACAATTTTGCAACACACCACCAAAGAAAAACACAATTTGGCTTTGAATTGGTGGAAAATGGTGTGTACTAAAATGACATACATTTTGTTCCCCTTTTTATCTTATCTTTAAAAAAAAAAATTCATTTAAAGCCAGCCAATCAAACAATCACGGCTTGCAATCAAGCAATACGGCGTGTTTCTCACACTGTATGGAGAAAAAGTGTGCTGCCAGCATTACAAACAAAGTAGCGTGAGCGACATGTGATACAGACAAAGATAAACTCATGTCTATAGTCTGTACAGGAACCTTCTCGACTTCAGTTTCAGTCTAACCAAGTCGACTATATTACAAAAGAACAAAGTCACAGTAAGTGACAGATGAGTTAAATGACACGAAATGTTGGCCTAACCAAGTGGGATATTTGACTAGGTCTACATGATGGGGATAACTTGGGATCCCCGGGTTTGATTCTATTAGAAAACAAATTATATCCAAATCCAATTTTAGTAACCGATACTTGACAAATCCTACAAAGATTGAGACCGAGTAAAGTTTGGATTGCGGAAAAACCCGGATTTGGCATTAAATTGTCTCTTTCACAGTGTGATAAATAAATGGATGTATATTTAGAATCTTTTCATTCAGTTTCAGAACTGATTTCAGTGGAGGACTTGGTTTTAAAGCGTCCAAACCAACACACAAATAATGCTCAACCAGCAACTGTAAACTGAAATCAAAGCTCGCTGGTTGACCAAACAATTCCAACTATTATTTGATTCACTGCTAACAGCTAAGACTGCTCCAAAGTCACCGTGACATAAAATACCCCTTTTATCATATGGTTGGCACAACAGAATTTCAAAGTTATTTTAAAGTGAGAATCAAATGCGGAAGCAGGATCGCTAACCATTGGACCAAAAACCACAATCATAAGAGAATAAACTAAAACAGGTTTATATTGGGGAAGGAAGCAAACTTTCTTGACATGAATTTGGATTGATCAAATTTCGTATGGTGCAACTTGCATGGTACTCATTTAGAAAGATAATCTTGAGTTAATTTGTAGAGCAATATTAAAATTAATAAATTTTAACCTCGAGCAACTAAACTCTCCTCCCACCCCTCCCCGCTAGTCTCCACCTTATTCATTCTCTCACTTTACACCCCCATCCCCAAGCCCAAACCCCTATAGCTGCTCCATCGAAGTTTGCAGGTTTGATGTCACCGGCGGATACCAATCACTCATCGGCCCGCCCAGCCCCGCCGATGCCGCTAGCATCTGCATTCTTCCGATGGAGCAGCTATAGCTTAGTTTTTTAAAATTTGGAGCTCAGTCACACTCTCTCTCTCTCTACCCTCACTGAGGAAGGGCATGTGGACCAAAAACGTTTTGGAATGTACTTTCTGTTTGGCTTTGTGTTACATGTTATCTATCATGGCCTGCTAACTCTACTTCAGATAGTTGTTGGTATCCTGTCTCTTTCATCACTCTCCTGTTCCATTGCTGTGTGTCCACTGTCCAAAAAGTGTGCTTTCCTAGTATAGCCTGTACAAAACGGTGCCATCTTAACTTTAACGGGAACATGAAACCCAGGGGTCAAAATTAGCGCTCGCCCGAGGCCAGTGAAACTTTCCTAGGGCTAGTAAAATTCTCATTTTACTAGCCCGGCGGGCAAGTACTTTTCCCGAGTTCCCAATTGCCGTTCAAAAAATTATAATATTCCTGCTGATAACCTAATGAGTTTCCATTATTTGTGCGCTACATAGTAAGGAAATCGGGTTCCCAAAACAGACAGGGACAGAGGCAGGTATTTGGGGTGAAAATAAAAGTTTTTTTTGTTGTTTTTTTGTGCCCAAACGGGGTGAATTGGTGGGTGAAAATAATTTAAAAATTTACGTGAAAGATCTCTCTCCCCCGATACTTTTTAAAATGTTGGTGTGGGAATCTTTTAAATGACTTGCAGATAATAATAAAATTTGTTATGAGAATTCAGAGGCGTGTAGGCCTATTCGTGGTGGAACTTATTTGCATCTTTGTTTTTTTTTCCCGCACAAAAGTGATGAATTGGTGGGTTTAAAAAAAATTTTAACAGTTTTAGCAGTGAAAAATCATTTTTACCATAATTACCTGCTTCAAATTTAGATCAAATGACTAACTGTTAAATCTTTTGCCTCACTGTTCTATGTGACCTTCAACTCTACACAGCCGCCCAAACTCTTTCAAGGAAGCTGTTGGCTCCTAGCCTCCTATCACTTTCCCCACCCAACACTTAACCAGCCCCTAGGCAATATCAACCCAAGCATACCACACTGTAAGTAAGAGGTCAAAATAACCAAAGATCCCGACATCCGAGTTAGTCCACAGTCGAGCTGTACTCAGTCTAAAGTAGGCCTAACTAGTTACTAGACTAGGGTATTCCAGGTCATACACTGCTTCTAGGCAGTGGGCATACAAGAGAAATTCATTATCACAACCAACAAACAAATAGAATACAGACCATAAAATACAAAACTGAAACTTAAACAAGGACCAAATATAATAGTAATTTTCTCCTAGATAACAAAAGTCCAATAAAAATATTGCTTACTTACTAGTAGTTACTAGTGACAAAATGTAGAAGAAAAATCTTCACATATGACCAACAGCATTGCTTACGAATGACAAGATGTTGAAGAAAAACATTCACATAAGATAAGGCCATTACGTATTGCTTACTGGTGACAAGATGTTGAAGAAAATGTTTACATCAGACCATTACTAGTATTGCTTAAGAGCGACAAGATAGGGAAAAGAAAAACATAAGGCCCATACGTATTGTTTACTGCTTGCTGGTGACAAAATGTGAAGAAAATGTTCACATCAGACCATAAGTGTTGCTTTCTAGCAACATGATGTTTGGGGGTGATTTTATCATTTCATTTAATGTATGAAAAGCTTTGTGAATGAGGACTACCATGACTTTAGAACAGTACAGTTTACACATAAAAAACTCAATTGGCACTTCTGCTGTCTGCACATACTCTTCATCATTCCACATAAATCAATGAATCAATGTCACACAACTTGTTAGTATTTTTTTTAAATTAAAAAAAAATTAACCATTCTTCAACTAAAAACAAAACCATCCAAATAGGTACTTTTTCAGAGTTCCTATCCATCAGTGTAAACGGTAAAGTTGTGTACTATACCAGTTAGTCTGATACATGATAAAAAATTTGAAAGTTGTAACTGCTACATCTTTTATAGTGTACAATATGGCATTGGCAATGGCTAAAGTAAAATATACTAAATAGTTCCCAAAATACGTGGGTTTTAGGATACATAAATCTTATTCTTCTTCTTTATATGCCCCCTTTTCTGGCTTACGGGGCCATCATACATTAAATAATATAAAATTAGGTTACATATATGATTGGTTTTAAATAAGTGGTACGTATTGAAAAGGTTAAACTACTCTTAGCATTCAGGTTTATTTCCCAACGTAAACACTGTATTTATTAAATATAGACTCGATCAAGTAAAGGGTTTCAATCCTTATTCCGAGAGGCCTACTCAAATTTTTCAATTTGGTATTAGTACAAATACTATTGATTAGGGATGCGGACAATCATATATTTCCGATACATATGTACCGGTATTATACATTATTCCACAATCGATGTTTGATAGCGTTTCGAAAAACGACTAGAAAATTACAAATTAAAATAAATTAAGGTTTTGTGAAAAATCTTCTCGCGTTTATGCAGTCTTGCCGTGCCGCGCTATTCAATTGTGTCTCGGTAAAGATAATAATTTGACATTCGCAATCAAGGAAGCACAGAGATTTTAGACCAAAAATTTTAGTATTGAATATTTATTTTAGACATTAAAATGATTAAATCTTGATCACACCCGTCAGCCCCAAAAAAATGCACGTTTTTTGTTTTTACCCACATTATAGTTTGAACTACTATAATTTCAGTCATGTTTTCGGTTATTGATAGTATTAATCTTAATTTTATGTTGTGCATCCGCTAACGACCCAAAAATCTGCTCAAAATGGCAGCATCCCACTTTGTGAGTATGATATTGTAAAATATACTTGGGAGTCTATATTGCATAAATACAATATTATTATGATTATTTAACCTCAACATTGGCTTTAATTTAAAATATAGTTAGATACATTATTTGGAGGGAATGATAGCTTCACGTATACAACCAGTGAAATTGAACGGATGACGATCTCTTTGTAACACAATTTGCAATAAGTAAATCACACATCACACAATAATTTTTTTAGCACAACAAAATCGTGCCGATAATACATTATTAGTACCTAATGATAATTTAATGGTGAATCAAGTTATACAGTACCAATGAGTATTTTTTTGGCAAGTAATATTTTGCTGTAAATTCAAAGTATTTCAACAAACATTAAAGGTAGTATTAAATGTCATCATCAACTCTTTAGCCTTAAAACAGTGCAACTTCGATATGCATTAATAACAGATACCTTGTATATGTATACAGTAACTCATTAGAAAGAAGAGTCATAGTGACAATGTGTACTTAAATTTCCTCGGAGTGTTTGATAACGTTTAAGCAAATGTACGTATTTCATCAGTCAGCATCACATTTAACTTTAAAATTGAGTTTTTTACTCCAACAACATTTTGACAGCCACTCACCATAACTGCCATCACAGTTATGAAGTCAGTCATTGTTACATGAATCTGAGTGCTTACACACTTACTAGTTTATTATGTATGATCTCCAGACTTCAGACTTCATCAGTTACAGTTTTCATACACTGCCCGTGACAGCAGAATTAGGATACAGGACAAAAAAAATGAGTTTTAACTAACAAAACAATTTGAGTCCGTAGTTTTAGAACATAGGCACGCTGTGAACATGCCATTAAGAAATCAAATACAATACACTTCAAAGATCAGATTTTCTAATTCAATTTCCTTTTGTTAGGCTTAAACTAGTACCATTCAAATAAAGTATGGTGATGGTCAAATTCATCATCGAATCATCTGATATCAAATGACCAATTCAATGTCTGTCAAAAACCAGGATTGCTGTTACAGTTCATTTCATCATTACTTTGAGTTGCACAATGACAACAGTTTTAAGAGTTCACTTTCAATTCATTGTCACCACACAACACTGAACCCAAAGAATAAGATGCCAGCAAGTATGCCCAAACATCAAGTTTATGTACTATATAAATGCTTTCCACTCAGAACAACACATTACATTGATAGTGTATTACAGTGATGCGGTCCACGCATCTCAGCACCACAGAGCACATTGAACAACATAAAAATTACATTTGATAGTGATTACATGACGCGGCCACACATCTTGGCACCAAACAGTCACATTAACACTAAACCAGCACAGTATTGGGTACCTACATAGTATTTCAGTAATAATAATTGAAATTTTTATTTTTTAGTAAGCATTATCATTTTTTTCCCTTTTTTAAAGTTTTTCCTCAAAAAATCTTGCTAACTTAATATGAACGTATTATTAATTTTGGGTTAATAACATTAGTAGCTCATAGAAAAATAAATTTTCAGTTCCAACATTTGATACGACTGGCGTTCGGTGCAGATTATGAATACGATATTCGGTTGGGGTCGCTACTTTTAAAAGTAGCATGCTACGCTAACGCTACATGCCCCTTTTCGTACTTTTTTTTTAGATGTAGCGACGCTACATTCGCGCTACTCAAGAAATAAGCGCGCTTACTTTCCGCTACATGTTCTTGTTTAATCGGGGGTCGTCGAGATCCCAAAAATCCCGTTTTTAAAGCCTTTCTTTAAGCGTCGTGCCGCAATTATTTTAACTCCATTACATCAACTCGATCGTGATCTATCATCAAAAGCACATAGTTTCGATTTCCATTGTGATAGAAGGCGTTCTTTTAACGTTTAGGCAAAGGGTAGGCCCTATCTAGGCCTAATGATCAACATTCATATTGGGATTTCTTATTTTCAACAAAGTGTTTTTTGCGGAATCACTGCAGAAGAATGCGACAAACAAGGTTCGGAATAGGCCTACTGGTGCCGTACAATAGCGATATAGCCTGGAATGTCCCAAGGGAGGAAGGATAGGCTTTATGACACAAAATCACTTCATTTTAAATCTTTTCAGAAAATTGGCGAAAATTTTGAGGGTATGCTCAAATCAAAATACGACTTCTAATTAGTGAACATCTTTGTTACGCCCCTAAAATGCCCAAAGAGCACCACGAAATTAATCACTGAAATTTTTTGGAAAGAGCCACACAATGGGACATTTCGGCGATCGCCGCATCTCAAACGACGCAGAGAGGAAGAGAGAAAAGGAGAAGAGCGAGCAATATGGAGAGGCAAAAGAAGGGTTTGGGGAAAAAGTAGACGGTTTAGGGGCCCGGGTTTACACGGCGAGCACATGACGGGCGCCGCGGGCATAAAAAGTTAGTTTGCAGTGCGACTTTTGATTTTCGGGGTCGGCTGCTGCCCCGGAACTTAAAAAGTAGCGCAAAATCACCTAACGCTAAAAAATTTGCATGCTACCCACAAATCCCCCTTAAAAAAATGCGCGCACGGCCCGCTACACGAAAAAAGTAGCATGCTACAGTAGCGCGCTTTCCCCAAACGACAAATTTTAGAGGGTTTTTGATCCACCATTCCATTATTCTGACAGCCACACCCCTTTGAACTTTTTCACTGATCTTGAAATTTTTGGGAAAGAAAAGAAATATTTAAAACAAAACAAATTTTACCAATGGAACTTTTTATATCTAATTTCTACAAATATCCCAAAATTTTGGGCACTCACAAATACCCAAAAATTTTAATCAAGCTAATAATCAAAAATGACTATATGAATAAAAAAAATTTTAAGACATTTTGGAAAAGCAAACCGTGCAGATGTTTAGGCTTGCCTTGGTCTGTTTGCTGCATACAAAAAATACAAGAGGCCCTTCTTGTCGAAACCATACATTACGGACTTATATTTATTTTATTTTTTTATTTATAAAAAAATATTAATTATTTATATTATTTTTTTTTTTTAATCTGAGAGAGAACTATGGTTATGAATTATGATAAGAATTGATATTGTTTATATTGAAAGTAAGAGTAGCAAAATGCAAAAATGGAACCATGGTACTAGTTAGTATATAGGTAAATACTAGCAAGTAGAGAGCCCCTTTGGTTGACAAATAATCAAAGAGAGGGGTGTGTGGTGAGTTACTGAGAAACTTGATTTCCAAGAAAAATGGAGGCAAGTCGTTTTGGCTCGACCATTTGAAGGTATAACCCACGAACTGAGTAGGGCATTTGAAAACAAGATGAGATTTTTTCTATGAAAACGATGGAAGTGAATTTTTTAGAAAAAATAAAGGAAGGCAAAACCAGAGGGACAAATGGGGAAATGAGGTACGAGACAAAAAAGGGCATTAGGAATTTAAGGGGAATTGAAGAGACAAATTGGGGGGGTTTGGAAAAAGCCAAGGAGGAGATAGCCGATTACCCAGAAGAATTACGGACGGGGAAATTTCCAGGTTTGGGAGCAAGCGGCAACCACGACAATGAGGCGGATAGATGAGGAAAGATGTGAACGCGATACAGAAAGTGTTGGAAAGTGAGTTAAGGCAAGAGGAAAAAAAAGAGATGTAAATTTTCAATGGAGAGTGGGTGACCAAGCAGGCTGGACGGGAAACAGATGATGAGGGAAAAGGAAATCACAACTGTTGCGATTGTTAAGAGGAGACACACTTAAAAAAAATCTATTACTCAAACCCTATCCCCACAAAGTATATCGAATTTAAATATTTTTGGTCAGCCCTACTAAATATGAAAAAAAGTTTTGTCTTGAGCTTACAGGCTGTGAAATATTTTGAAAAGAAGATAAGAATAAGGCGGCATTAAGCAAAGGATTTAAGCCCCCCTGAAAAAACAGTTTATGTGACCCAGGGGCGACTCTTTAAATCTATTTAAATATAAATAGAATTTATTAAATTTTTGCACATCTTTTTTAAAAAAAAAATGTTTTGGGAGCAAGCCCGAAAAAAATAATAATCACATTTTTTTCTATCGTGGGGACACATGGTATCGTATCTCTTTCGTCACGCCGCTATCACGTCCATGAATGGGCTGCCAAAAACCTGGGGTTTTGGCAACGGAACAAAGACTAAGGAAAACACAAAACAAAGTTTTGTAGAATAATTTTCATTGGAATAATTTGGAACTGCAAGCTATCCATATATCCAAGCAGATATAGCAATTTAAATTTTTGATCTACTTGTCCAAAAATAAGACAAACAAAATTGGCAACGATAAACTACGACTCTAGCAGGCTGCGCACCAGATAAGGGCAACTATAATGCAGACCACACCATTAAATTAATAATTTTCATAGTTAATATGTTTTTTTCCGTGACTTTTAAAAAAACCAAAAGGTAGGTACCCAAAATGAAAAATTTTTTTTATTTTTTTTCGTTTATAAAAAATTTGATTAGTTATATAAAAGGCCGCCAGGATGTAGGATTTTTGACATTGAGTATTTTTGCAGTTGTCAAATTAAAATTCAAATTAAGGGAAAGATACAATAATTTCATAAAACCCCCCCAAGATTCGCTATTTACTCAGGATACAAACCCAAGTAAAAATTAAAAATACCAGCAATAAAATTTAACATATTTTAAAATTTAAAAGTATTGAAATAAATTTTGAACATCCGGAAAAAATAAACGAGTTGCAGTTTTTGGATTCTTGGAAGTAAATAAAAAAAAAATTATGGTAATTTTAATGTGTGCAATTTCAACCAACATCGCCCCCCAAAACATTTTTTACAAAATACAAATGTAGTGCAGAAAATAGCTAACAACATAATTATTAATTATTACGTAAGTTTAAGTTATAATCCAAGAATAACAACAACAAGTATGAAAATTATTATTAACTTTAACACTTATAATAGTCCGGACACACAGCCAAATCGAAAAAAAATGAATATTATTTTTAAAATTACACAGTATTATTTACATTTGGTACTTTTTCAAGTCTTAAATTTTTTCACTTTTGAAATTTTTAAACCAAACACCGACACGAGTAAAAAGTATTTGTTTTGAAAAAACACTAACGTTTTAAAAAAAAACCTAGTTAACTAAATAATGGGTTAAATAAATATGGCCCTTTCTTCGGTATTTTTGTGTATATTTTTTTAAGTTTTTTTTCCGAAAAGGGCTTAGGTAAAAAACATTAAAAAAAACAAATAAAGACACAACTTTAAAATGGTGCTAAAAAAAAAGAAAAAACTCTTTAAAAAAATCATTGAAAAATTTTTTATGGTTTAAAATGAGGGTCAACATATTGATAAAGCTCATATAGCCCAATCATTGGCTTCACTCCAGCATACGGCCACCATGTGCAATTTGGTTTTTTCACAAAATGATAAAAACATGTGGAATGATGAAAAAGAAAAAATTTCCTTTTGTTGAACAAACTTGGTCCCTCTTGGGAGGTGCGACTGCAGAGGCCCGGGTTTTAGCCTCCCCCGTCGGGGCGGTTCCCCGGCACCACCCCGCCCCCCGCACCCCGGGAAAAGGCCCCGGGGCCCCACTCCCGGGCCGCGAGAGAAGAGGCAAACCCTTCTTTTTCAAATCAAACCTCGGGGTCGTACCCGAGCGGGCCCTGTTTTTCCCCGGTCAAAAGGCTCTGGCCAGAAAAAAAATAATTCAATTTTACCCAAATTTTTTCTCCCAAATATAAAAATATTTCATAAAAACAATGAAAATTTAAACAAAAAATACTACTTGCAAAAACAAAAAACTGATACCCTACCCATTAAATTTTAAAAATTAAAACCACTTAAAAAACAAAAAGGGCTGGCCCTAGGGATGCCCAAGCAATGGGAAATAACCAAAAAACTATCAAATAAAAAAAAAAGAGGATTTTTTAAATATTTTCGGGGTTTTGCTAAATGTTTACATGTCAGGCACACACGTTTTTAACTTAGTTATTTTATTACGTATTGGTATTATTCAAAAACAAAAATATAATATGTTGTAGGCTTTCACGACCGTAGATGTCTTCTGTATGATCCCTGGGCTGTTTCGTCGTGTCGATGATGAGGCACTGCTCGCGTTTCGCCACCCATGTTGGACCATGGTGGCTTCTTCAAGAACACCCATGTTGGTGGCTTCTTCAAGAATGATTCTGATGATTCATTCTTGAAGAAGCCACCAACATGGGTGGCGAAACGTCGAGCAGTACCTCATCATCGACACGACGAAACAGCCCAGGGATCATACAGAAGACAGAAAACAAAAATATACTTTACTTTGCACTAAAATCCAAATCCAGAGAACATTGAATAGTAAAAATGTAGGAATGACACAAACTACGATTACCAACACCACAAAAAGCCCTGGCCAAAACGGACGAGTTCAAGACTACTCGATAGCAGGTGATGACCGTACCGCGAGTGATCGGTAGAGAGCGAGAGAGAGAAAGAGCATGTGATCCGCCTGTCTGCCTCTGCCAAGCGGCAGCGTAGACAGACGGGGCATGGGGGATGTGTTCCTTACGGCTGCCGGCGTGAACTGACCCAAAGGGCTGCGTATTACGGCGCACCCTAAAATAGAAAATGAATTTGGGCCCCGGGGGCCGCGACTAATGGCGCGGGCCCCATGGCTTGGTAATCTATACTGAGTTTAAAAGTACCCTTTAAAAGGACAAAAATTTTAACTTAAATCAAAAAGACTATTAAATTTGATTTTTTAATACGTTTTTCATTTTTTAAAGACACTATATGCTTTAAAGGAATGAAAAAGGCGGACATGTGAATGAAAAAAGAATGGGGTGCCACAGTTTAACTTAAAGGGAGTAAGGGGCCCCAAAAAGATAACATTAAACAACAAATACCAAAAAACTACATAATCAAAAGTTTTTGGTCCACATACCTTCCTCAGTAAGTGGAGGATAGACTGAGTAAAAAACTAAAACTAGGAAAGCTTTTGGCTAGGGGTGTTTTGAATGAGTGTGGATTGGGTGCGGGGAGGGGGTGGAGGAAGAGGGGGATAATCAGGGGAGGTTTTAAATTCCCCTTTTTGGCGGTTTTGCGACCCACTGGTAGGCCTTCCCACCTTTCAGTTCACCAGTTGTTGGTGGTGGGACGCCCTATGATACAGACAGCTGTAAAGCGGTCATTTAAAATAAAATTTTAAAGTTTTTTACTTAAGCTTAGATCATCAATGTACCAAACTTGTGCTGAAAATAGGTAATTTTCACATTTTATTTTGTTTTTCTTTTTTGTACTTTGTAAACGTTTTTACTTTTTTTAGCCTGGGGTTTTTGGGCCTCCCCTATTATTAGATGTAGGGGGAAGATACCCTTTAGTAGCCTTCTTTTTACCCACTGGCTATCATGTACGCATACAAAATAAAAAAACCCTTTTGAAGTATAAGCAATAAGCTTGTTTTATTTCTGGCCCCGCCCAATTTTGTAGAGTTTTTGGGGCCTCATGGGTTTGGACCCCAAAAAAAAAAAAAATAAAAAGTCTTCATTTTGTTACAAAAAAATATTTTTAATTTCAGTATTGTATGGGCTAATTTTTCATAAAAAATTCAATAGTATAATTTAATTTTCAAAAAAATTTTTTTTAAATTTTGTGTATATCCCACTTTTTTCCACTGTTATTTTCAAATTTGGTACGTACTTCGTAATCAAAAGCAAGTTTTTATAGTTTTTATTTGTTATGTTACCGATCCTGCCTTGAGTGTGAAGGTGACGCACCGGGATTTTACAGCTGTTTTAGTGGGCCCATTTTTTCCACGGAACCAGGTAAATGCGTGGAAAAAAGGGAAAACCTGCGTTTCGCCCAAATTTTTTCGAAAAAAAATAGAATGACTGTATTTCGCCTTAAAAATAAAACACTTTTTTGCTCCCTTTCGCAAAAAGTTTTTTTGGGCGATTTTGGTTCCCAAATGGTTTAAAAATGAGTTATGACACAAAAAAAAGTGTTTAATCACTTCTTTAAAATTTGCTTAAAAACCATTCGTGAAATTTTGGGGGCCCGGTCATAGTCAATGTGCAAAGAAACACGATTTATTTTAAAGTTATTTCATTGGTTAAAAAAAAAATATCTAATTCAAGGGTTTAAAAAACACTTTTATTGATTTATTGATTGATTGATTATTTCTTAAAGTCTCATATTATGCACTTTTGGGTAATCGAGCTGAGTGGTGATAGAGAGGAGAAAATGAAAAGAAGGGGGAGGGGGAAACCCGGTACCGGCATACCTACTCCTTTTAAAAAACAAAGGGGGCCAACGGCTTAACGTCCCATCCGACAGGACGGTGTAACTTTTACTCATATGGTTCCTCCACTAACCCGGACGCCGAGCAGACGTAAAAAGAACTAAGCCCTTACACTAGCTTTCGAACCCCCCATTGGGTCTAAAACCCGCGGGATAAAAGTGAGTTTCAGGGTAAGCGGTCCCCACTCTACCCAGACCCGCCCCTTCTGCTTTAACTTTGGTGTTCGAGTGGAAAACCGTTTAAAAGGCTCGGCTAAAACCCCTGGTAAAAAACACAATTAGTTTATATTAAAACAAAGAAAGATTCCTTTTTTCCCCCAGGCATAAAAGAATATTTTTTCCAATAATTGAAAATTTTCACGGAAATTTTAACTAAAAAAAAAATTTTTGAAAATTCCCATCCAAAAGGGAGGCCATGCCCCTCCCTACATGCAAAGCCAATAGTTTCTCAAAATTTTCTTATTATATCCTGCCTGTGCCCATTTTTCTCGTGGGTTTGGCCCGGTTAGGGGAGTTTTTCTCCCCGAAATAAAGGCGAGCTCTGGGGTCGTGTGGGGAACTTTCCCCTTCCCTTTGACTACCTCCCGACGGCGAGACAAAGACAACACGGAGGGTGATGACACAACGGGACGCCCGCCCTGGGGAAACCCCCGCCCCCCCATACGCTCGTGGCTGGTTCTGACCAGCCAGGCCTGTCCACCCCTCCCCCCCCCGCATCATCCTTTACGTCCCTCCCTTCGTCTCGATTAGCCAATTTGGGCATAAATATGGACGTTAAGCAAATCCAATCCCAAAATCCTAGTGCATAGAGTGTTGATGGTCAACCCAATATATTATTTGGATGAATGATTGAAGTTAACAGCAAATTATGTAGTTTTTATAATTATACAATGAAATAGTAAAATAGCCAATAGGACAAAAGAAAATGGAACACGATTTCACACATTTCATTAATAGCGTTGATCTACATATCAAAAATCTACATTTTCGATTGATAGTATGTGCATTGTCATTGAAGACATCACATTTGAAAGTTGAAGACTGATGCAGAGGCCAAAATGGCAAAAACCCTAGGGGTAAATGAAAATTTTTGAAGCGTCTAACCTAGCGCTGGGGGCAGGGGGGGGATTAGGAACCTCTGGTCTAGCCAATATTACGTACCTTCAATGCACAGGCACTTCCACTGGGGTTGGTCGTACTTGTAGGCTTCACGGCATTCCCTTCCCCCGCAACTGTGGCCCCCAGACGTACAGAGATTGCAAACTGGTTGTAACTAAAAAAACATCACCATTGCAATTAAATAGTAGGGATACAGTTGATGAGTTGAGTCATTACTACATTCTCCACATGGGACTGAAAAACAGTTTAATAACTGAAATTATTATTCATTTGGATTGACATTATCAACCATAAAGGGCGCTTATGACCTATTTTTGTGCATGTTTTTGGACAATAGAAGATCGCCACCTTAAAGGAAGATACCCGCAGATCACCGTTGAGACCAATCCTTGGGGAGCCGGTAGAGGGGGGGGAAGGAAAATACCTCGCAGCAATCCATTAAAAATATTTTAACTACACTCGATTAATTACTCGTATTTTTGGGTTGGCTAAGATAAATTTATAGTTATTATTATTACTACCTGATCGGAGAAGGGTTGACAGGTTGGGAAAGCAAAGAGAACATAAATCCCAGCCTGAAGGGCTGAAGGGGACAAAACTTTTCACCTGCTAATGACAACTGCAGCTAATTTAAAGTTGTTACTTTAATCCACGACGCGTTATAAAAAGAAGTTATACTACACTGTTAATACATTTAGCCTAATATTTTATGCATTGGATTATAAGAAGAAACAAAGAGTTTATGGAAATGGAAGCCTAAAAAGAAAAGGGCAGATTACTGTGTAGATGGGTAAATACATACAGTAGGTTGTTAAGTTTAGGTAGTGATGAATTGAATAACCTGACTCAAAGTGGGGCGATATGCAGGAACGAGTGGAGCAGTTCACAAAGGGCGTTGTGG